>JAXIVJ010008323.1:0-56173 GCA_036785665.1 Chirona hameri
CGGCACCGCACACCGTCACCGCACACCGTCACCGCACACCGTCACCGCACACCGTCACCGCACACCGTCACCGTAAACCGTCACCGCACACCGTCACCGTACACCGTCACCGCACACAGTCACCGCACACCGTCACCGCACACCGTCACCGTAAACCGTCACCGCACACCGTCACCGCACACCGTCACCGTACACCGTCACCGCACACAGTCACCACACACCGTCACCGCACACCGTCACCGCACACTGTCACCGCACACCATCACCGCACACCGTCACCGCACACTGTCACCGCACACCGTCACCACACACCGTCACCGCACACCGTCACCGTACACCGTCACCGCACACCGTCATCGTACACCGTCACCGTACACCGTCACCGCACACAGTCACCGTACACCGTCACCGCACACCGTCACCGCACACCGTCACCGCACACCGTCACCGCACACCGTCACCGCACACCGTCACCGCACACCGTCACCACACACCGTCACCGTACACCGTCACCGCACACAGTCACCACACACCGTCACCGCACACCGTCACCGCACACTGTCACCGCACACCATCACCGCACACCGTCACCGCACACTGTCACCGCACACCGTCACCACACACCGTCACCGCACACCGTCACCACCCACCGTCACCGCACACTGTCACCGCACACCGTCACCGCACACCGTCACCGCACACCGTCACAGCACACCGTCACCACATACAGTCACCGCACACCGTCACCGCACACCGTCACCGTACACAGTCACCGTACACAGTCACCGTACACCGTCACCGCACACCGTCACCGCACACCGTCACCACACACCGTCACCACACACCGTCACCGCACACTGTCACCGCATACCGTCACCGCACACGGTCACCGCATACCGTCACCGCACACCGTCACCGCACACCGTCACCGCACACCGTCACCGCACACCGTCACCGCACACCGTCACCGTACACCATCACCGCACACCGTCACCGTACACCATCACCGCACACCGTCACCGTACACCGTCACCGTACACCGTCACCGTGCACCGTCACTGCACACCGTCACCGCACACTGTCACCGCACACCGTTACCGTCACCGCACACCGTCACCGCACACCGTCACCGCACACCGTCACCGCACGCCGTCACCGTACACCGTCACCGCACACCGTCACCGCACACCGTCACCGTACACCGTCACCGTACACCATCACCGCACACCGTCACCGTACACCGTCACCGTACACCATCACCGCACACCGTCACCGCACACCGTCACCGCACACCGTCACCACACACAGTCACCGCACACCGTCACCCACACAGTCACCGCACACCGTCACCGCACACCGTCACCGCACACCGTCACCACACACAGTCACCGCACACCGTCACCGCACACCGTCACCGCACACCGTCACCGCACACCGTCACTGCACACCGTCGCCGCACACCGTCACCGCACATCGTCATCGCACATCGCCACCGCACACCGTCACCACACACACAGTCACCACACACCGTCACCGTACACCATCGCCGCACACCGTCACCGCACACCGTCACCGCACATCGTCACCGCACACCGTCACCGTACACCGTCACCGTACACCGTCACCGTACACCATCACCGTACACCGTCACCGTACACCGTCACCGTACACCGTCACCACACACCGTCACCACACACCGTCACCGTACACCGTCACCACACACAGTCACCGCACACCGTCACCGTACACCATCACCGTACACCATCACCGTACACCGTCACCGTTCACCGTCACCGGACACCGTCACCGTACACCGTCACCGTACACCGTCACCGCACACCGTTACCGTCACCGCACACCGTCACCGAACACCGTTACAGCACACCGTCACCGCATACCGTCACCGCAAACCTTCACCATACTCCGGCACCACACACCGTCACCGCACACCGTCACCACACACTGTCACCGCACACCGTCACCGTACACCGTCACCGTACACCGTCACCGTACACCGTCACCGTACACCGTCACCGTACACTGTCACCGTACGCCGTCACCACACACAGTCACCACACACCGTCACCGCACACCGTCACCGCATACCGTCACCGCAAACCTTTACCGTACTCCAGCACCACATACCGTCACCACACACCGTAACCACACACCGTCACCACACACCGTCACCACACACCGTCACCGTACACCGTCACCGTACACCGTCACCGTACACCGTCACCGTACACCGTCACCGTACACCGTCACCGTGTACAGTCACCGCACACCGCACACCGTCACCGCACACCGCCACCACACACCGTCACCGCACACCGTCACCGCACACAGCACACCGTCACCGCACATCGTCATCGCACACCGTCACGGCACACCGTCACCACATACCGTCACCGCACACCGTCACCGTACACCGTCACCGCACACCGCACACCGTCACCGCACACCGTCACCGTACACCGTCACCGCACACCGTCACCATCAGACGGCCGCTCAGTCGACAATTACCCACGGAGACGTCCGGCTCGGCAGCGGCGAGTGAGAGGGAGGGAGAGGGCTGGGTCTGCAGACAGGCGTCCGGCGTATTCTATGTAACGGTGTAGGTGTAATGATGTAGGTAAATACGATGTAACGGTGCGTGTCCCACCACTGTTCGCAGGCGGCGCTGACACTCAATTACACCAGCATCTGGCGGTTAACGGGGCGTGCAGAATCAACCCACAAAGTGTCGCTTGGTTTTAGAGGGAATAACTCAGATCTGGCGCACTCTTGTTTGACGTGCATCTGTCCTTATATTTATGACAGTTAACCAACTATGATAAACATGCCCGAGAGAAGCACCTTTGTTTTATATTCTGAAAAGGAACTTCTGAATATGAATGAAATGCAATGAAGCAAAATACAAAGCATTGAAATAAAATGAGATACATTGAAATGAACTGAATTAGGTACGGAAGTGTGTCTTCTGTACCTAATCCAGTTCATTAATAAATAATGTAATAAATACTAATCACTCTATAATGCTAAAAGGAAGGAATAGGAGACCAGCTATTTTCTGTGAACAACTTTCCGTGTAACCTTTATTTGCTAAGTAATTCGCCGATAACAGCACATGCCAGAATTTGTAAATAGGCTAAGGTAGGTAACTTCGCGAGAGAAAAAAAAACTTGTATGGCTTCCTGGTGCCTTTATGGTGAGGTGCCTTGTATCACCCAACGGCGTTTCTGCCATTGCCACATTTTGCACCAAATGGCGTCAAAAGTCGCTCAAATAGCTCCTAACATCGTGACCCGGTGTGTAACTTCGTGAGTCCAAGGTTCAACTTCGTGATAATTAAATGGCAGTGCAGGAATAAATGGCATAAATGTGGCTGTGGTATATGACCAGTGGCGTCGCCGAGGATTTTTGAGTGGGGGGGGGGGGGGTCGGCTGAAATGACGAAAACAATGTACCCCATTTTGTGCGTGTATTTAAGCCTTTGCAACATTGTTTATGTGGATTTGCAGGTTATAGTAGGTACTTGTTATTTAGCGCCGTCAAGTGGCATGCTTTTATTTAACGGGTTTTCTTGATAAACCCCAGAAATATAGGCGGTGGGCCATGTATAGGATAAGAAGCTAAAAATGTTATACATTCAATTCAGCGTTACGAGGAACCGAATACGATGACGATGGCTTCGTAATGATGATGGCCACCGATGTGACGCTTGCGAAGCGGCGTGAAAATTTTAATTTTAGGTCGTTGAAAACGATTTTTTTAATTGGAACCAGACCGTGAGTGGAGCCAAGCCTCAGGTAACCCCTTTTCCTGGTTACACATCTCAGAATGATGCAAAATATTGAAATGAAGGTAGTTTTTCATATACATTAGCCTCGGATAGTAAATCACGCTGACCGGTGGCAGTCAGCGTTCAATAGTGCATATGATAATAATAACTGTAATAACTGAATACATATGAACCAAACTGTAACGAACAACTAGTAACAGTTCAAATGGTTTGAAAGCAGCAAGGGGCAGAACGATTTTTCCGCGCATAAATGGCCCTGTGGATCTGGAGGAGCCTGGGGGGGGGGGGGATGGTTCATGGGGAGATGGTCCTGACCTGGTCACCACTATTAGCTCCTCGGTCCAGCAAGCTGGGCACCGCTGGAGCAGCTTCCGGGTGCCGATGCCCGCGTCTTTGCGTTCCCGTCGCCTTTTTATGAACTCGGCAGACTAGCTAAACATGTAGCCCGCTTGAAAGTTAATATTTTATGAAGGGAGTGGGCCCTGATGGAATTCATTTTCTCATTTTCCAAATTTGTATAAGCAATTGCGAAATTTGTGTCATGCCGCGATGCGGCGCCAAATTGCCACTTTTTGACTGGATAGCTGAACTTTGACTGCTGCAAAGGCAATTTTTACGATAAATTGTTAAAGGAAATAGTTCACCTTCAACATGGGATTTTGAACTGAAATAGCAGTTTTGTAGCCCGTGTTGAGAAATCCTTATTTGCAACTTTTCTTGGCTGAAAAGACTCTCCAGCCGAAGATATTTGACTTTTTGGCGAAGGAATGCGGCGCATATATGATATACCGTACCGTCTGAGAGTGCCAGCACTGGTCTGAGCATGCGCAGACCAATAACGCACGCCATAACATTAATAATTTACGACCATCTGTCCTGAATTGGCGCGATGTAGGACCATTTTTGAAAAGAAAAAGAGAAACTGTATTAAAAATATAATAAAATCGTGTTCTGAAGAGAGAAAAAATCCGAAGGTGAACTATTTCCTATAACTTCCCCCGCAAAAAGTGGTGTGTCTGTGTGTGTGTGTGGGGGGGGGTCAACCACCCCTCTTTCTGAGAGTTGGAGGACGGGTGGACCGTTCCCCGACCCTCCCGTCGGTGACGCCCCTGCATGTTACGGATGGAATTTCCTTCGTTTTCCTTTCGGAGCAGCGGTGTCTCGAAGGGAAAACGAAGGAAATTTCATCCGTAACTGACTAAACCCATTTCCACGTCGCAGAGGTGTAGAATCCTATTCAGTTGAGGGGGCTTCAGCACCCCCCCCCCCCCCCCCCCCCCCCACACACACACACACACACACACACTTGGCTACAGCCACCCCAACCCAACTTGGACGAGGAAGTGGGTCAAATTCGGGGAGAAATCTGTATTTTAGTGGATTTGAATGGTACTTTATGCGATTTTCCCAGCTTAGCCCCCCCCCCCCCCACAACTTTTCTGGATAACTTTTCTGGTTCCCTGTGAAGGCCCCGTGACCTGCTGCGCCCATAGCCGGTCACGCGCGGCTGCAGCGGTCAGAGCAGGTAGTTCAGATAGTTCAGGTCCATGCTTTCATCAGGACCACGCCTCGCCACACCCGCCGCCGCCGCCGATCGGCACGGTGGTGCCGGGTCAGACTCGGCGAGGCCACCGGGCCGCAGGAAGTGTTACTGTCGCCCCTTAAAAGCGGGCGGCCGCCGTCATCCGGCACCACCGTTCCCCCAGCATTGCCGGAGACTCCCACACGGCAGCCGAGATGAACGCCAGACCGGTGGTAAGTCAGCTGACGCTGCTGTGCGAACGGCAACTCTAACAACCACACCTCCAGCACATATAGTGACACTGGTTTGCATATATTCGCTCTCTTACATTAACGCAACAGATGGCGCTAAACATTGCTCAAGTCAGAAATGGGTATACGCTGTCGAAAAATGGAATTTCGCTGTTTTCAGATGTCTGAACCATATGATAAAACATACAGAAATTATGCACCGTTGTTTCACACAATGTAGGAGTTATTTTTTACGAGGGAACTTTGACTGTCGTTATAAATGCAAATTTCTATATTTATTTGATTTGTGGTCACATTTGGCAATGCTATTGTTGTGTTGCAGTACACAACCTGACAACTAAGTTGTATTGCAATTTAACATATGTTTAAGAAATGGCTATTGTTTGCAATATAATAAGCACCCGCTTTTTACTGAAATTTCGCTTTTTACTGCAAAAATTATTCATACAGACATAACAAACTTTACATTGCATGCATAATCAAACATAATATGAAGTACGCATTATTATGAAGGGATATTTAATAGAGCTACAGTTGTGTTAGGAAAGTGAGTGAGCCACGGAGCTGGTAATGGGCCCAGCTGCTGGTCCGGCGTCAGGATTGGTGCCGGGTCAGGGGCTCCTGAATCGGCTCACATACTGGGCTCAAGCCGTGCTTTACAACCCCAAAACTGTGCATTCGGTATTCTTTCAATATGGGGTGCACATACATAGTGTGCTTCAATCCAGCCATTATGTCGCGTTCCTAAGGTGAACCACACATCCATACCAGTCACAATTTCAGGCGTTGTTTTCATTTGGTAGATATTTGAAAAATGTAAACATAACTATATATTGATCAATTCCGGTAGAAACAAACACAAAATAATGGATTGCAGTTGACCTACCGGCTAAAGGAAGTTTCAGACCGGAAGGGCGATAATGGCATATGTGAAGCGGGATACTATCTAGGTGATTACTTCTAACAATGCCTTTCTGTTTCAGCTTGTTCTGCTCTGCGCCCTCGTGGCTGCAGTTTCCACCTCAGGCCACAGCTACGGCGGCCACGGCCACGGCCACGGCAGCTACAGCCACGGCAGCTACGGCCACAGCGGATCTGGACTCTCGCGGTACGGACGTTCTCTCGGCTACAGCTACGGCGGTCACGGCTACGGCCACGGCAGCTACGGCCACGGCAGCTACGGCCAGGGCAGCTACGGCCACAGCGGATCTGTACTCTCGCGGCACGGACGTTCTCTCGGCTACAGCTACGGCGGCCACGGCTACGGCCAGGGCAGCTACGGCCACGGCAGCTACGGCCAGGGCAGCTTCGGCCACAGCGGATCTGTACTCTCGCGGCACGGACGTTCTCTCGGCTACAGCTACGGCGGCCACGGCTACGGCCACGGCAGCTACGGCCACAGCAGACACTCCCGGTACGGACGTTCTCTCGGCTACGGCTCCAGCTACGACGTCGGCTACGGCAACGCCTATGGCAACCACGGCTACGGCGCGGTGAGCCGGTCTGTGTACAACTCGTACCCGGCCCCGTACGGCTACGGCCACCACTAATGGGCTGTCTCCGGAGTGTTGTCTGCTGAACAGTACTGCTCCATTCTTCCCCTCTTGCTCGGAACATCACTGCGATATGGTGTGAGGGAGTTTGTCTCTTGTAGAGAAGATTCTCCCGCTATACTTCTCGTTGGTGAAATAAATGTCACGAAATAAGCATCATACTTTTTCAGACAATTAGTATTACAAGCATCAGAAGTTAAAAATAAAATGCCAAGAATCGTGGATGTAAAACGTAAAGTCCGGTGTGGCTATCGAAAAAGAAACCTCATCAAATAGCAAGAGGATAGACATCGTGGCATTAAATAGCGAAAGGCAATGCCACAAAAACGGCGATGCTAGTTTGAGGAACATTCGCAGCGCGATATACGGCGAATCCAGTACATACAGTCATCTTCTCAGAGTAAGAAGTTGACGGTGAACTTGTACGTCGCACGGGTAAAACCCGGCATTCCGAACAGAACACCATTCCACTTCCCAAACCGACATCGATGCATCGCATCAGAGATACCTGTTCCAGTATTGACATCGTGCTGAATCCCGGCTGCCATCCTGCATCGGACGGCAAAGTGATAGCCACCAGCAGAGATCAAACATTTTGTACTTGACCTGTCCTGTGACGTCATCGGTGACCCTGAGGTCATCAAATTTACGTTTGCCTCAATAAATTTCCCATGGATACCGAATGCCGTTTTAATTTCTACAATCGGTTCAGTAGTTCCGGAGATTCGAGGGGGAATACCCCCCCCCCCCCCTCCCCCCCCCCCCAGTAAGTCGCTTTATGAAATATACCCCAGTAACTCGCGGGTTAACATGCCATCTTGATAAACCCTACACCCTGGTAGCATGAAAAGTTCAGTATTATGATGTGTCAGTGGCTACAGTTGTTAACCCTACCTACCTTGTGTACAGAATGAGCTATTAAATGTTCCAGGGTTTGACAAAAACTCCCTAAATTGAATGTATGCAAGCCAGTGGCTTTTATTAGTTTAAGCGGCTTAAAATAATCAAAACCAGCTTAAATTCAGTATCAATTTAGGACTCGCGGAGGTCAGAATATGTCGTTGACAGTCAACACATTAATTAAAGCAGATAGTTCACCTTTAAAGGAAATAGTTCACCTTCAACATGGGGTTTTGAACTGAGATAGCAGATTTGTAGAGCAGATATAACAATGGGTTGTGGTGCCGTGCCGTGCCGTGCCTAGTCGATGTGGGCACTGAACTTAAATCGACTATGGTAGGTTAATAGACAAAAATAGACTGAAATAAATAGACTGAAATATACTGAAATAGACTGAAATATACTGAAATAGACTGAAATATACTGAAAAAGACTGAAATATACTGAAATAGACTGAAATATAGTGAAATAGACTGAATTAGACTAAATAGACTACACTGAGAGAACAAGTTACTAGGGGTGGTTAGTTTTGGGCCAGTGTCAAAAATTACGAGGCCTTTACTAACCACCCCTAGTAAAGCTTACTAGGTGTATTACCACCGGTTTTACTAGGGACCTGGTACAATTTACCAGCCCGAAAACCATGAGCTTGTCAAAGCTAACTAGACCGGTTACGACGGGTGTAGTACGCTTACTAGCCCGGTTACGAGAGGGCAGTACGCTTACTAGCCCGGTTACGACGGGGATAGTCACGCTTACTAGCCCGGTTACGAGGGGGTAGTACGCTTACTAGCCCGGTTACGACGGGGGTAGTCACGCTTACTAGCCCGGTTACGAGGGGTATGTTATGTTGTAGCCTAACCCCCCGTACTGTATTGCATGGAGTCGCCCCTGTCTCGCGACCGCCAGCTCCATCCCTGAGCGCGCCTCTGTCGGCGCATACCCAGAGGGCATTGTCTGGCTCGAGGGACGCCGGGCGGGGTCACGGGCGCCTCAGCGTCAGTTGCGTCCCTATGTCCGGCACAGCAATATATCTGGCACGAGTGTTTACTGTTTCCGCGACCTAGACGAAACGAACCGAAACACAACATGGCGCGGTCGTGTAGTGTTGCGAGCAGTGGCCGTGTCTGTGATTAGCCTGTGCCGCGTATCATCAGTGCGATGAGTGACCTGGACAGATTGTCCGCCCTGCTGGTTCAGCAGGCGGAACTCTCCGCTCAGCGGGAAGAGCGCCTTGCTGGCATGCTGGAGCGGCTGATGAGCCGTCAGCCTCCTGCCGTGATGGGTCCGGGCGCTGAGGACCCAGGGTCCGCAGCCGCCGCCCGTTCCACAGTCAGGATGCCAGCCTCCACGACCCCAGCTCCGTACCTGACCTCCTCGGCGTCGCTGCGTGACTTCGCCGTATGGAAGGAGAAGCTGCACGGCTACATGATGCTTACCGGAGCCTCCACGCTTCCCGTCGCAGGCCAGCGCGCCGCGCTTCTCAGCCTCCTGGACGAGGACTGGCACCGTGTGATCAGATACGTTCTGGACGTAGCCGACGACGCATCCCTGGCAAATATCGTGTCTGCCATGGAGAAGCATCTGCGGAAGCAGCGCAACGTACTCGTGGACCGTCGTGACTTTTACTCGTGTGCGCAGAAGGCGGGAGAGTGTTTCGATGACTTTTTGTGTGGCGTGAAGGAGATCGCGTCGTTCTGCGCGTTCTGCGAACAGTGCATGGACAATCGGCTCCGCGACCGGGTGGTGTGCGGCGCGCGTGACGAAGAAGCAGTGAGGCGGATGCTAGAGGAGCCCGACATCACCCTTCAGCGTGCTGTGGACATCTGCCGCGCGTCTAAGAACGCGCGTGCCACGTGTGCCGACATCCGCGGCCCCGCGGGCCAGTCAGTGGCGTGACTTTCAGCCTACCGGAGAGCTCGCACCAGATCGCGCGGCCCGCGATCGCGCGACGCATCCGGCCAGTCGCCCGTGTCCGGAGGCCAGTGTCAGCGGTGCGGTCGCGACAAGCACTCTGACGCCGCCACGTGCCGCGCCGCTGGCGCCACGTGCCACACATGTGGCAAGGTCGGACACTATGCGGTGGTGTGTCGTCAGGCCGCCCGCACGGGACCAGCTTCTGCCGCTGCACCGCCCCCGGGCCCTGACCGTGGATCTGCAGCGCAGAGAGGACGGTCAGCACAGCACGGACGAAGCGTCCAGCGCGTCATCTCGGACGTGTACATCAGTGGCGTCTGCACCCGTCCAACGCCTACCATCAAGGCTCATCTGTGTCATCCGGCCGGAAACAGCACGCTGCAGTGCACGCCAGATTCCGGAGCTGAGGCGACAGTCATGGGCAGTGACGTCGCTCAGTCCATCGGCATCGACACTTCTCGGCTGAAGGAGGACCTACAGACGAACTTCACCGCCGTGGGACGCCGCCCACTCGACTGCCTCGGAGCTTTCTGTGGAACGCTGAAACTGGGCGGTCGCTCTGTCGACGTCACCGTCTACGTCATCAGAGAGCTGACGGGCATGCTGATCAGCTGGTTCGACTCAGTCGCCCTGGGGATACTGCCAGCCGACTTCCCAGCGCAGATCAAGCAAATCACGCCTCCGGCAGAGAAAGTCCAGACGGTGGCGACATCTATACCAGTGACTACAGCGCCCCTAGCGGCAGCCGCTGACACAGCCGCGACCGCAGCGTCACTCACGGGTAGCGGCCGCGCCCGGAGCACAGCGGCGCAGCCGGCCCAGGCCGGCGGACACGGAGACGTGCCACCAGCCGGAGGCCTGCCTACATGGTCCAGCGACGTGGACCCGTCTGAAGAGACCGTAGCAGCTCACGCAACCGCGATCATGGCCCAGTACCCGCGCGTCTTCAGTGCTGACGGCCCGCTGCGCGAGATGGACGGTGGGACGATGGTGATTGAGCTGCGCGAGGACGCGACTCCAACAGCCGTCACCGCCGCGCGTCCGATCCCGTACGCCTGGAGGGCGGACATCAAGGCCCAGCTCGATGAACTTCAGGCTCGAGGCGTCATCGCACCGGTCGACTACTACACAGAGTGGTGTCATCCGATGGTCGCCGTCCCTAAGCGGCCGTCTGGAGTTCGACTGTGCGTCGACCTGACTCGCCTGAATCGCTTCGTGAAGCGGCCTACCTACCCAGTGCGACCACCACACGACGCCGTGGCGGACATCCATGCCGGCAGTCGCTGGATGACTACGCTGGACGCCGCCATGGGGTACTTTCAGGTCCCACTCGCCGAGCACTGTCAAGACCTGACATGCTTCATCACGCCCTGGGGACGCATGAAGTTCCTGAGGGCGCCACAGGGATGTGTGTCTGCCGGCGACGAGTACAATCGCCGCGGCGATCAGGCCCTCGGCGACATCCCCAACACCGTCAAAGTCGTGGACGACTTGTTGGCGTACGATGCCACCTACCGGGAGCATCTGGCGCACGTCATCGCCGTTGTACAACGGTGTGACGAGCGCGGCATCACGCTAAACCCGAAGAAGTTCGTCTTCGCCAGGCACGAAGTCAACTACTGTGGCTACCGCATCACGTCTGACGGCTACACTTCCGACGGGGAGAAGCTGAAAGCCATCGCAGACTTCCCGAGACCTGAGAACATCACTGACCTGCGGTCGTTCATAGGACTAACTAACCAGCTCGGCGGTCTGTCGTCTGAGCTCGCCCACGCCGCTCAGCCGCTCAGAGACCTACTGAAGGTGCGTCACATCTGGTGCTGGACAGCGCAGCACGAGGCGGCCTTCCTGCGGGTCAAGGCGGTACTGGCTGCTCCGCCGGTCATGGCGTTCTTCGACCCGAGTCTGCCGACGATGCTGCAGACGGACGCCGCCCGAACGCGAGGCCTCGGCTTCGCACTACTCCAGCGACACGGCGACACCTGGCGGCTGGTGCAGTGTGGCTCGCGATTTCTCACCGACACTGAGTCGCGGTACGCGGTCGTGGAAATCGAGCTGGCAGCCTGCCTGTGGGCATGCCGGAAGTGCCGTAACTACCTCGCCGGACTGCCGTCCTTCACCCTGGTCGTCGATCACCGTCCGCTGGTACCGATCCTGAACCAGAAGCAGCTGAGTGAGATCGAAAACCCCCGGCTGCAGCGGATGCGCGAAAAACTGACTCCGTACTGCTTCACCGCCAGCTGGCAGAAAGGATCCGACCACCAGATACCGGATGCGCTGTCACGCGCTCCGACCAGCGACCCGACCGCCGACGACCTGGCGGCGGAGGACGCTGAGGACCCGCTCCACGCTGCCGTCGTCGCAGCTCTGCATTTGGAGCGGGAAGCAGAGGATGGCGTGCGTCTGGCGCCGCTCGTGGATCCCAGTCTGGAGAAAATCCGAGCCGCCGCCGCCCACGATCCTGAGTACGAAGCTCTGCGAGAGGCCATTCTGCACGGGTTTCCGGAGCACCGGCACGAGGTGCCACCAGCCGTCCGTCCGTACTGGGGCGTGCGCAGCATGCTGGCCCTGGACGACGGCCTCATCGTATACGGCCCTCGGCTGGTGATCCCCGTCAGTCTCCGCCGAGGCGTCCTCACCCGCCTGCACATGTCGCACCAGGGCATCGAGAGGACGAAGCGCCGCGCTCGCCTCTGCGTATACTGGCCGGGCATCGACCGTGACGTCACCAACGTGGTCTCATCATGCCCGCGCTGCAGGCAGTTGGTGCCCAGTCACGCCAACGAGCCGCTGTGGCGTGAGGATGATCGGCCGAGCTGCGTGTTCGAGTCGGTCTCGGCGGATTATTTCCACGTCGCCGGACAGACGTACCTCGTGTACGCGGACCGACTCTCCGGCTGGCCGTATATCACCATCTGCCCTCGGACTGCATCGGCCGAGCACCTCACCAAAGAGCTGCGGATGCTGTTTTCCCAGACGGGCGTCCCAGTCGTGATCAGAACCGACGGTGGCCCGCCATTTACGTCGGGCACCCTGCGCCGGTTTCTGGGCCGCTGGGAGGTACGGCACGAGATGTCATCACCGCGGTATCCGCGGTCCAACGGCCACGCGGAGGCCGCCGTCAAAGCGGTGAAGAAGCTGATTCTCACCGCGTCTTCTCGAGGCCGGCTGGACGATGAGCAGCTGAGCGAGGGACTTCTTGAGCTCCGGAACACGCCGAGAGCCGACGGCAGGTCTCCAGCCCAGGTTCTGTTCGGGCACCCGATTCGGTCGGGTGTGCAAACACACCACCGGGCATTCGCGCCCGAGTGGCAGCGCGCAACAGCAGAGTGCGAGGCCAAGTCCGCCGCGACTCGGGAGCAGGTAGCGCGCTACCACGATGCGTCAGCGCGCCGGCTCTCTAAACTGCAGATCGGCGCCCGTGTAGATCTCCAGGACACCGCCACCGGTCGCTGGGACCGGACAGGTATCATCGTCGGTATCGGCCAACGCCGTACCTACCTAGTCAAGACGGCGAGTGGCCGGGTATACTGGCGGAACCGGCGGTTCCTGCGGCCGTACCGGCCCCTGATCGACACCGGAGCGCCGGCCGCCGCAACCGCCGATCGCCAAACCCTCGGCCGACAGGTAGCTGACGCACCCCGAGCGGCGCCAGCAGCGATGACGTCAGCAGCGGCGCCAGCAGCAGTGACGCCGGCAGCAGCGCCAGCAGCAGCGGCACCGCCGGCGCCACGCCGCAGCTGCCGCTCACGGCGGCCGCCCCAGCGCCTGACAGTTCGTTGGGGCGCCACCACGTACTGCGATTAGTGTTGTCGCCGTCTTTGTTTCGCTGTGCGCGTACTTTGTTAAAAGACGATTTACTCTCTGCAATTAAGCCATCGTCTTGGGGGAGGTGTTATGTTGTAGCCTAACCCCCCGTACTGTATTGCCTGGAGTCGCCCCTGTCTCGCGACCGCCAGCTCCATCACTGAGCGCGCCTCTGCCGGCGCATACCCAGAGGGCATTGTTTGGCTCGAGGGACGCCGGGCGGGGTCACGGGCGCCTCAGCGTCAGTTGCGTCCCTATGTCCGGCACAGCAATATATCTGGCACGAGTGTTTACTGTTTCCGCGACCTAGACGAAACGAACCGAAACACAACAGGGTAGTCACGCTTACCAGCCCGGTTACGAGGGGGTAGTACGCTTACTAGCCCGGTTACGAGGGGGTAGTACGCTTACTAGCCCGGTTACGAGGGGTAGTCACGCTTACCAGCCCGGTTACGACGGGGGTAGTAACGTTTACTACCGTAAATACCAGGGTTCAGCGACGGTTACTAACCATGGTACTAGGGGTATAGTAAGTGGTACTACCTCTCTTACCAGGGGAATTCCCTTTCTTACCAGCCAACTTACCACATATCCACCAGTTACTGCAGCTTTTGCGTTGACTATTTTTCGCCCGAATATCTCAACAACTGGCAATTTTTGTCCGGAACGAGATTTATTCGTACAGTAAACCGAGTTGAAACATCTGACATGACAGTGATTACAGCAAACACGCGGCTGATCGCCTGCTCGGGAACGCCCCCGAGCAGGCGATCACCGTGTTTTGCCCCCGAGGGGCAAAACACCGTTTCAGAACCTTTGGGGGCCATGACCAATTGGCACCCTGGATCCGCCCTTGGGTTGCTGTATTGCAACAAGATTATTCTATACAAATATGCATTAAATATATTTCACATGCACAACAAAATCACATGGGAGGAAGCAAAACTCTACCCCAAATTTCCTGGGAAGTTTGTTGACATTGTTCAAGAATAATTGAAAGTTCGGAGATGATACCTCTGCCTGCATACGTACCTAACAGGAAATAATACCATGCAAACTGTTCATAATGCAGTTAATACACTAACAACAAAGAGCAACAAGCATAAAGTACAAGTTAACATGTGAGCACTCACCCCTCCAACACACGTAGCACGCACTCACGGTGGGCCACAATTCTGCACTCACGTCACGAAGTCTCTGCAGTTGCGAATCGATATGGCTGCCACTACTAACAAAGAGCAACAAGCATTATGTACAATGCAGAGAAACTTAACACTTCACCCCTCCAACACACGTACCGACGCAACACGCACTTACGCCAACGCAGTTTGAATGCACTTGAACGCATGCAGTTTCTGCTTGCGAATCAAGATGGCTGCCGCGTGTGCCGAATTCACAGGGTAGTTAAAGGCCTGGTAAAAGGGCGAGCCCCCTGGTAAGCACTCTAGTAGGCAGCTTGTCGCGCGTGTGCCGAATGCAGGGGTAGTGCAAGGCCTGGTTCAAGGGCGACCCCCCTGGTAGGCACTCTAGTAGGCAGATCATACTAGGGTCTCTACCATGGGTGAGACCCTGGTACTGAATACTACCATTATTACCAGGCCTCGAAGGGTGGTATCTTGGGTGGTAGAAGGGCTTTACTAGGGGGGCTGGTAAGACCCATAGTATCTTTTTCTCTCAGTGCGCCTCCGACGCCTATGCGTCCGTTTCTTGCCGAAATCCAGCGTCGAGTAAAAACCAATGCAGCAGTGTACGATGGGTGCGTTGTGTTGGTACCTTGGCAGCAGCCACCTTGGCGGTATCGGACTTGCGGACAACGGACAACACGAAGGGTCGAATGTGGAGCCTGTTTCGGAACAGACCGATGCCAGTGAAACCGGTGCTGGGAGGTGGTGGATGTGTCGGCATGAGCAGACTTACGGTACACCGCCAACTAAACACACTTTCAAGCTTCATATTTGTGCCACTTAATTTCAGGGAAACACTTATCGTGATCCGAGTAATTGGGTGAAGTGTTGATAATCCAGCTATTACTGTTATAACAATACCAAAATGATAAAACTGAACTCCGAAGCATAAGTACCTGTGAAGGCTCGTACGAGGTGCGAAAAGATGAGGAACGGAGGCACTTAATGCTAGAAATGGGCACATGTTTGATGGTGAACGTAATTATCAATAACGTGTATTATATAGAACGTCAATCTCAGGTAGGAAGCACAAATGACTAACACTAACAGTCACACGCATTGCTGATGTCTATACCAATTAACTCTATTAGTGACAGGCTCCTGGCTACCCCTATTAGTGGCAGGGGGGCTGATTCACCCCCCCCCCCCCCACGGAGATCTAGAAATCTACTAGTCCGATTTTCAAAATTCAAACAGGGTTTGACTCCACTCAAACTGATCTACATTCTAAACAAAAAATTGGCGACAGGCGGTCAAAATGCACAAATTTTATAACTTTTTTTTTAAACCCTCTTAACTCCTAGTTCTATAGACCGATTTTGACAAAACTTATATGGATCGACAGCAAATTAATACAAAATTGATAAATCCTGGTCACATTTGACAATTCAAAATTCGTAGGTGTTTCCAGGACCAGTATGCGATTCCAGTATGCAATTTTTTATTCTTGAAAGTTCATGAAGTTTCAAGACAAACTGCCCAGACTAGTTTTAGGAAAACTCAGAAAATTTCAGAAGCCTACGTCCAGCCATTTCGGAGATATTTGAGATAAACACGAGGGGTGGGCAAAATTTACCCCCTGCCACTAATAGGGTTTAAAGGTGCGTTTTCCCTCTTGGCAACGATCATTTGTGAAAAAGAAAACCATTAATTCCCAATTTAATCATCTCTTATCGCAATTTGTTTCGTCTGTTGTCTCATTGGAAGTGTTTAAGTTATCATGTTCACAATTTTACAACGGTGAATAGCAGGGTGAAAATGCGTTGTAAAACTGGCTTCATTTTTTCCAACTTCAAAATGGCCATCTCGGATTTTCATTTTTTACTACTCCGTAAATCAGAGGATCTTTATGAAACAGATGCGTGCGTTTAAAAAAAAAACGTAGCGTTTCTGTAGTAACATTGTAGAGTTGTAAAGTTGTAAAGTCTCGAGTGTAGTAAGTAGTAGTTTTTGCTTTATGAAACACAATTGTACAACTTTACTACACAATCTTACAACTATACTACAGAATTTTACTACCAAACGTTTATGAGATAGAGCACTGGAGTGAGTCATGGGTATGCCACTGACCTGATGCAATTCAAACAGCCCCGGTGACACTTACCCGCGCCCCGCTGGGGAGGGGCAGAATCTGCCCCCGCCTCCCGGATTTTCTCAATAACTTCAAAACTATGATAGATATCAATGGCAAACTGTCAGTACCTTATCCTGAATCTATTGTGCGTCTTCTCACAAAACTCCAATGAAATTAATGCAGCATTTTAGGAGATAATGACGTTTTAATGACGCCATGTCATGCCATTTTTGGTGGAAGAACGATAAATGTTTGAACAATCGTAGAAAATAGAGTTTTGAAGCAAATTGCAAATTAAAATACGTCAAAAGAAGGGAAATGACATTCACTTCAAAATGGCCATCTCGGATTTTCGGTTTTGTTTTGACCCCCGAAAATGTATTTTAAAACAAATCGGGGAAAAAAACACAAAATCAATTTTTGTGAATTTGAAAATTGAATTTCTTAAGCTCGAATACCAAAATAGGGTGACCGGCCCAAATTAGGAGGAAAAAAATCGGGGGTTCCTTTTTTCCACAAAAAGATCCCCCCCCCCCCCCACACGGAGAGAGGCTGGCTCCGCCAGGGGACAAAACAGCGCTCCTGATGCAATTCAAGCAGCCCCAGTGACACTTAACCCTCGCCCCACTCGGGGGGGGGGGGGGGGGGGGCAAAATCTGCCCCTTCCCAGATTTGCACAATAACTTAAAAACAATGATAGATATCAACGTGAAACTTTGAGTGCCTTATGCTGCATAAATTCTACGTCTTCTCACCAAATTTGAATGAAATTGATGTAGTATTTTGGGGAGATACTGATGTTTTAAAGGAAATAGTTCACCTTCAACATTAGTTTTAAACTGAAATAGCAGTTTTGTAGCCCGTGTTGGGAAACCCCTATCTGCAAGTTTTCTTGACTGAAAAGACTCCAGCCGAATATATTTGAGTTTTGGCGAAAGAATGTTGTACTGGTTCTAGACAGGGCAGAGGCTACACCATCAGCCAATCAGCTTGCAGCTGGTGCTAGCAAGCGATCGCCGGCCGCCGGTTGGCACATCTCCAATGCGAGTCTACCCTTACGCGACTACTTTCGAATCTGATTAGCTGAACCATGGTTTACATTCGCGTGACGTCAGGACTCTGACTCAGAGAGTATGCATATAGTTTTGATAAACAATACAAATTTACGGCCTTCTGTCTTGAATCGGCACGATATAAGGCCATTTTTGACAATATAAAAAGAAATTGTATTAAAAAATATAATCAAATCGTGTTGGGTAAAAATTTTCAAAGATAAACTATTTCCTTTAAAGGGACACACCCACCTTCCCAAAAGTTGTCAAATGTACGCGGCTTGTGGTGCAAAATATGAAGTAATTGCTGCCGAACACGATTATGACATTTGTTTCTCGCAAACAGTGCTCAATTTCATAAAAAGGTTAAGTTTTAATATTTGGGTTGATGACGTCATATTGAGCTCTAGAGAGCGATACAGAAATCATTTACGCTGCCAAGGTATGGCACAATTATTTCGAAACAATTATGGCGCTTTGAATTAAAAAAAAAAAACAATTACCAAACCATTTGAAACACGCAAATATCTCCAAGTCTAACCTTAAAACAAGTCGAATATCATCACCATTTGGTAAAGAGAGGTGACGTCATCGGCTTTAGACCCCTATTCAAATACACGTGGGGTTTATTCATTACAATTGTCAAGACCAAGCTCCAATTTCTTTTTTATTATACCTATATGGTTGTTTTAACTGCTACCCTACTTAATTTCAACACAAATCCAACAACATGGCTATCTCAACTCAAAAATAATGTTAAGGTCCCTTTAATGTCCCTAATGTTCCTGTCCCTTTAATGACGGTGGAAAAACGATAAATGTTGGGAAAATCGTAGAAAATAGAGTTTTGAAGCAAATTGCAAATACAAAAGTTAAAAGAGGAAATGGCATTCTCTTAAAACTGGTCGTCTCAGATTTTCCATTTTTGGGGTTTTTGACCAAAAATAAACAAACTTATTTTTCGGGGGAAAAAATCCACACAATCTATTTGTGTGAATTTGAAAAGTGAATTTATTAAGCTCGAATACCAAAAGAAGGTGACCGGCCCAAATCCGGAGAAAAAACGGGGGTACTTTTTTGCCACAAAAAGATGCCCCCCCCCCCCCCCCCTTCCCAGGAGAAGAAAGGCTGGATCCGCCAGTGTGCCCCGTGCTCCTGCCTTGCCCTGCCCTGCCCTGAATATTGTATCAATTGTATAACCTCACCTCAACACCAACAAAATTAGCTACACACATATCACATAGATACTCAAAAATAGGTTCCGGCATTTGCGTCAATCTTCTCAATAGCTCCACTGTTGTTGACCATTGACTAGCCTTTGTACAGTCATGAAAACGCCCACTTGTAATCCTGATTTCCTTCGTGAGTAAATCTGACTTAAAACCTAATCAGATCAGTTGTTACCTATCAGTTAAAACCTAATCAGTTGATGCAGGTGCATCAACAAGGTGCATCTAACTGTTTTTGTTTATTCTTGAAAGTTGCATCACGTGAATACACTCACAGTATTATCACAGTATGGATCAAATGGTGAAAAATAAACACGATTATTTCGTCGCATTACCACAGCATAGGCCTAAACGCGTAAGGAAGTAGTGCCGAATCATGGGAAAACGCTACCTCAAATCTAGGGAATTTCCAATCAAAAAAGCTAAAAAGTCTCTTACCGTGGGAAGTTAGTGGAATGCATTTATGCTATGTAAACAGGAATAATGATAGACAAAACCACTAGCAGATCCACGGGGGGGGTATCAGGGGCAAATGCCCCCCCCCCCTCAGGAATATGAGGGAATTCAATACAAGTATGACCCCCCCCCCTCCCCCTGCGCGTTCCCAATTTATCGTAAAATCGTAAAAATTGTCTTTGCAGCAGTTCAAATTCAGCTATCCACAGTCAAAAACCGGGAAATTTCGTGCCGCTTCAAGGCATGACACAACTTTCGCAATTGCATATACAAATTTGGAAAATGGGAAAATTAATTCCAGTAAGTGTCTGGCAGAGGCTCTCCTTGGCGGTAATTGCTGCCCACATTAGGGTGGTACAACCACGGCGATACATACCTACCGATACAACACAAGGCAATTTGACGCAAGAGCACCTTAATTGTGATCGTATGACGGGAGAGGAAAACTTCAATAAGCGGACTTAAAGGAACTTCTTCCACTATCTTATATAGTTGCTATGTAAACACAACCAATGTTGGACGGAAAACCAATGGCAGCAGAATATATCATCAGACGGGGGGGGGGGGAATCGCCATCCGGTAGATGGCGGGGAATTAAGGAGGTATTGAAACCTATCCACATGTTCACACGTCAAATGTTCGCTTCTGAAATCTTGCTCAATACATTCACACTCACTACAGCATGAATTGCATTAGAAGTTTCAGTACACTAACACGCGCACTGGAGAGGGGTATGCCACTAACGCGCACTGGAGAGGGGGCACTTTTGTGCCAGCCCCCTCCCCTTGAAATTTCCCGAAAGTATGAGAGCTAGAACGATCAAACTTGCAGGGTAGGTAGGTGCTATGATGATCCACATTTTCTGAAATTTGGGTGACCTTAGGTCAATATCTTCAAGGTCAAACGAGATCACGAATGTCAAATCTGGCCAAATGTCACCATTTTGGGAATTTGACCTCTGTGACGTCACAGGTCACCAGCAGGGTGTCCAAAGTTATTTTCAGGGATGAACCTTGACATTGGCTACCGAATGTAGTTTGAATCATCCCGATCCGACTGTTCGTTCTCAAGATATCGCTTCGCCGACCTCGATTCTGGCCGCCATCTTGGACTTCAAATCCATGACTCAAAAATTTCCCGACCGATTTTCATTTTTGCGTCAAACGATCCGCCATTGTGTTGACTTAAATGTCACACAAAAACTACCGGCCTGCTATGCTTCGTTTTAGAGCTATTCACGAAAAACATGTGGGGGAGTGACACCAAAGTGCCCCCCCCCCCCCCCCTCCAGTGCGCGAGTTAACCCGCGACTTACTGGGGGGCTATCTCCCTCCCGTTATTGTGCGATAACTCCTAAACCAACACGAGTATCGTCACCAATCTTGCAGTACCTTCTCTAACATCAATTCTACACATGTTGGCCAAAGGGAAAAGATGAGGCTATGATAGGTCAACCGGGAATGACGTCAGAGTGACGTCATGTTCTTCGGTTTTTGTTGAAAAATAATGGTTTGCGGAAACGCTGTCAAAAGTACAATATTTGAGATAGAATAAAAAATTAAATCAAATTTCTGACAATAGGCAAGGTTTTCAAACTGCCATCTCCGATTTTTTCTCTTTTTTTATTCAAATTTTGAGGATTCCAAATACATTTTGTTTTGTATTTACAAAATTTCAACAACAAAATTAGAGTTATCAAAAAACCGGAATAAATGTGACCGAGACGTGTTTGGTGAATATGTGTACCAAATTTGAAGTCCACATCTTCAAAAATGACTGACTTATCACCTTTAAATGACAAAAATCGGCCACCTATTATTATGCATTACTATGCATAAAAAAAATGCATTTTCGTTTTTGCTTTTTACTTCTATTTCTAGGAAACAAACAAAGTTCTAAGGTAATTTTTGTGCGTTCTAGACGAGAAAAAAAAACATAAACATGTGTTACAACGCCTAATGACCGTAATCTGCAGTTTGACCCCGTGACCTCGGATGACCCTGACCTGAACCAAGGTCATAAATAGCTTAGAATGGTACTTAGAAGTGTCAGACACACGAATCATACCGATTTATCGACTGTTTATGCGTTTAATATCGCAATTGTGCGCGACCCATCGAGACCTTTTGACACGGTCAAACATTTTGTATTTTACCTGACCTGTGACGTCATCGGTGACCCCGAGGTCAACAATATTAGGTTTCCTTCGATTAATTTTTCCGGGCTATCGAATGCTGTTTTAATTTTTACAATCGGTCCAGTGGTTCCGGCGATTCGAGGAGGGGGGGGGGGGAAATACCCCCCCCCCCCCCCCCCCCCTCCCCCCCAGTAAGTCGCGTTATGGAATATACCCCAGTAACTCGCGGGTTAACCCGGCATTGACTGGCATCTTAGCCGAACGCTATTGACAGAGAGGGACAAATATTGCCTTTCTCCTTGCTATCTTCCGAACCAATGATCACAGCGAGACGAGGAAGTCAGCAAGCGAAAGCTCTCAATGATCACATCGAGACAAGGAAGGCAGCAAGCGAAAGCTATCAATGATTACATCGAGACGAGGAATGCAGCGAGCGAAAACTCTCAGTGAGTCGCATGTAAGGCATCAAATTAAGGTAGTATGTTAATTGTCAGGTCAGAGATCAAGGAAGTACGGTCATTCCCCCTCTCAGCCAATGTATGATTAAAGGAAACCAGTCACTTTGCCAAATTGATCTGCAAAAATTGTTTTGCTTTGCTTTGCTTAGAAAAATTGCTTTGAGAAAGAAAGAAAAATTGGCATTTAATGTGCCAATAAGGGGTATTCATACAGGGGTATGCATACATAGCATAAAAAGACTCAATTCCTAGGAAAATAATGTCCTATGAATTGAGACTTTTTAGTTTCTTCTAATGCAATTTCCCTAGCCTCAAAAGATTGGTTTAGTCTGTTTAAAAACTGTTGCTTGAGCACGATAATACACAAAGGTACTCTTCCATATGCTATGTTTTTCTGTTTTGACCTACTCGCAAGTTATATAGCATGTGTTACATGTTATTCAATGACTTTTGGGAAAACTATGTTCCTGGATGGATGGATATTCGGTGTCTTATGCTTATATTTCTCCAGAATATGCCTGAATGTCTTAATTCCGAGGAATAATCTGGTAGCTTATCAGCCCTGTCGATACCTGAAGAGCTGCCAAATTTTTGGAGGGTGGATGTCACGCCAATTCTGATTGGCCGGCGTATAAAGCTTGACCAATCACAAGCGATCTGAGTTTGTGTGCGTTTACTGATCTAGTGTTTATTATTATTTTTCAAATTTTACGTGTTAATATAGCGGAACCATAGACAAAGGCGGTTTTCGTATTAGTTCCTCGAGATCGTTGCGCAACATTCAACTACACGCGTAAGGAAGTAGATAATCAAATCTAGGGAATTTCACTAGAAAAAAATCATTTCCTGGGAAATTATTTTCCTAGGAATGGGGAGGTTGTTTTAAGCCATGTAAACAGGCCTAGTCATTGATTTGCGCCGCGTAGCGGCGCGGATTTTTTGCTTTATTTTGTAGTCTGGATAACTAGGCCCTCACAAATTCGAAAGGTTCTATATGCATCAGCCCAAGGGCACCAATGCAGCCACTCAATGAGATTCTTCCACCGCAAAGATAAAAGGAATGTCGCCACAGTGGCACACAAATGCGATATTTTATACTTTTGTGCTTAGAAAATTATAGCAGCTTGGTTGCAGTTGCTTACCAGTTTCAAATACGTTTCATAGATTTCCAGCCATGAACCATGAACATTATCAACAACAAAAAAACGGCGGGCACTATGGGTTCGTTCACGACAAAAAACGATAGTCATCGTGACATAGATTATTTATCAGGACGCACGTATGTGGGTAATATGCAATACAATATGGACGAATCAATTGATGTAGGAGTTGACTTTGACCTGACATCAGGTCAGGTCAATTTTCGGATATGACCTAACTAGGTCACCCAATATATTCCTCGATGCGTCTCAACGAGAAAAACACAATGGTGTAATATGCTTTACTCTGACGTGCTTCTGTCAAAAGTTATTCCTTTAAAACTATCCGGTAATTTTTAGAATGTTTCAAATTCAATGGCTTGTGCTGACCTCACTATTGACCTTGGGTCAATTCTGATGGAACTTAAGCGACAGAAAATTGAAGTATCTTTCGAACGTTTTTTTTTTTTTCTCGCGCGTCGCTCACTCTTTTAGTTATCGAGATATAGACGGTTTTATCAAGGACACTCATATATAGCCGAAACTTGACTTTTGGTGACCTCTGGTGACCTCAGTATCGATTTGACCTAAAAATGACCTTGTACTTTCGATAGAACTTGTCTCGAACTATCGAACAACGTTTTCCGCTTGTCGCTACGTTGCGTGGTTTTTGAGATCTTAGGGGGGCAGAAATCATCTCCTCTCCCCCCCCCCCCCCCCCTCCTGCCTCATCCCCTCGGTTTGCCCGCTGGTCCAGCAACGCTGCTTTTATCACATGTTTCCATATGAAGCTTTTCGACACAGCGTTGAATGGCAGGATAAAACATCAAATATTTTGGACGGGAGAGTACAATCAAACAATCAAACAGAGCATGCCGTGAGTGATTTCTCGACATAGCCTTCAAAACTGCCATCTCGGTTAAAAATCGTACAGACCCTGTGTGATTGTGTTTTTTTTTAAAGCCAATGAGGCAGTATTATGTTATAGAAGCCAATGGTGTCGCAACGGTTTCAAAATTAGTCGTGAAATCCAAGTGCACATGTACTTTAACATAGGCCCATATTAAGGATGGCTGAAACACACTAGGGACATTTCCCTAGTGCCAGTGCCCCACTGGAGGCGACGCCCGCCCAAGTTAGAAGCAGCAAACATGTTTAAGCTGGAATCTTAGTTTTGTAATACACAACTAAAACAGCATAACAATAACAACTAAAACAACATAACATAACAGCAGCAAAAGTATAATAACATAACAAATGCTGTAAAATGCATGTTATATATGATTTCATGTCATATTTTATATTTAAAGTCAATACATCGAATGCACTCACGCCCACTGTTATGTTTAATTGAGTGTACATTTTGTGCAAAAAGTAATACAACTAAAGCTTGGTCGGCCTTCACCGAGCTGCAGCCTTCATTTGGTAGCCCTTGTTTCCGGTGGGGTGTGGCAGCTGCTGGCTGCCGCCAAGTGCGACCTCAGCTGTCCCATGCCAGGTAATTGATCGGAGTACCTACCTACCGCAACCGAAACGCCTGGCGGATTTCGATCGTAACTGTCACTAACTCACCTCTAGCCTTGCCGCTTGCGAGCATACGCAGAACTATTGCGACATAGTATTTTATATGTATTGGTAGGTATTTAAACAACCACAGGGCAGGGCCTATTTTAACATGTTAACTGGGGGGGCAAATGCCCCCTCAGTGAGCCGTTTTGCGCCCCCCCCCCCCCCCAGTCAAGAAATGTTGCCCACCCTGATTTAAGTATTTCCATGTAATTTTTCGCTTGATAGGTATTCAATTAAAATAAAATATGCTTACCTGGTGATAAATGTATACACATCCAATGCAAATGTCATGATATTCCTAAGTTTTATTATTTCCCAGTCAAAATAAGTAGCTTTAAATTATTTCCAGAATATCTTAAATTTCAATATCCTTTGAACAATTGCTCATTAGCGGCATAGTGGGGGAGATCGGGGGTCGTTGGATCAGGAACGTCGCCACAAAATTGGGAGTGGGTGGGGGCAACTGCTGAGCCGATTGTTTTCAAATTTAGTGTGTAGTTAGGGATCTCTCAGCCGCCACTTTCCCACAAGTCAGGGGTGGGTTGCTTCTGCACGTGGGCACGTGTGCACCATGTATTTGTATCTCAGAAACTACTTCCCTGATCGAGTTGAAATTCACCATACATTTCCTTCGCGTTCACTCGTTCATCGCCAACTACGGCGGCTTACCGGTTCGGTAAAAAAGTTATGGAAGAAAAATGACGAATGACCTCAGGGTCAATAGATTTTACCTCGTGGAAGTCATCTTTGTGACCTCCACGGATCTTTACGGACCTCCACGGATACCACATGGATATTTGCATTGGCGAATCCAGAACGGGTGTTTGTTGGGGATGGTGGGCAAAATTCCAAAAAGTCTCACACAATTCTGAAAACGCATCGGATTGGGCTGAAAAACTAATAGCGGTATCAACGTAAAACTTCGAGTACCTTTTCATAAATCATGGTTACGTCTTTTGTGAAAAAATGAAGAAATTTCGTCGATTTTTTTTCTCTCGAGTTATAGCGAATTAAGTGCCGTCACTACACACGAGTTTTACACCAAAATCAGCTAAAGTTTGCCAGGTCGTACAAATGCCACATTTGAAGCAAAATGCAATCGAGAAAAAAAACGCCAAAAGATAGCAGATTTCAAGGGCTAAAACCCGACAATCTCTTATTTTTGTTTAAAGTTTTAGTTTTTCACCCCCAAAAAAACTATAAAAAAAATTTAAAAAATTTATCACAAAATCAAAATTTTCTGAAATATAAAAAAACATGTCAGAGAACTATACATAGGCAACTACTATGCCAAATTTCAAACAGATATCTCCATTTTTTACTGACATGATATCTTAAGTATGGTAGCTCATGAAGTCATATTTTGAAATTGCGTGTTTTGGCTTTTATTGACCAGATACATATAACTGCATGCGAGCACTGTAATCCTGAGATAAAACTGGTCCATAGATACGCCTTCTTTATTTATATTGATCAATTTCAAATTTTGACCATCAGTGACCTGAACTTGACCTGAACTTGACAATAACTTCACGTAAATGAATTCAGTTGGTAAAATGACTATCACTGTCGAATTATACGTGGCAAATAAACCATACAACATGTGTTGCATGACTTTCGTAGATATTTTGCGATTAGTGAATTTCTTTGACCTGACCTTGACCTTTGCCAACAATCTCACTTTAGCCCATGCTGGATGTGTATAATACCTTTAACAGCATCTGGGGTGATCATGGTCGTAATTAATGGCTTTTGCTGGAAAGTATGGCCCATAAAATAAAATACGTCGATTTTGACTTTTGACCTGACCGTGACATGACAATTGACCTCACTTTGAAATGTTTTAGCATGCTTTGGATTTATCTCATTGAGAGCTTTCGAATTCCGCCTTGTGCGTCTCGCTGCGATCATTGGTTCGAAATATAACCAGGGGCGTTTACCCCCCCCCCCCCCCCCCAGTCAATGGCGTTCGGCTGAGGACCGCAGTCAATGCTGGGCTAACTTACCTTAGTAAAAGTTGCTTAGATTTTCTTCTTTATCAGGAAATGTGTCAATCTTGCGCCGATTTCAGGCGGTGGGGGGGGGGGGGGGCAATTGCCCATTTTGCCCAAGAATAGAATAGAATAGAATAGAATATATTTCAAGCCCATCCAGCTATGTGCTGGCTTTTCATGTGCTCGCGTTAATGACATGGATACATCAGGAGGAAACAGCATTCACACACATCGCACATAAAACCATGTAAGAATTTCGCACTATAGCCGCCGTGCCAGACCCAGCTGTGCAGTGATCCTCCTCCGGAACACCGCAACACTAGTCTCCCTAGTGTCGGACGGCAGGCCGTTGTACGCTCGGGCGGCTCGATAAACAAACCGCCGCCTCCCTGACTCGGTTCTGATGCGAGGCATGGACAGTAGATCATCCTGTCTGGTCGATCTTTGCCTCACACTTTGCACGGTGTGGAAGTGGCGCGCAAGGTCACTCGGCTGTCCCTGAGTCATGATGACTTTAAGTAAACATAGTGTGCGGTACATAACGAGGTCCTGGGCAGGTAACCAGTTTAACTCATGTAATACGTCACGTACGTGATCACACTTGCGCCGTCCTGATACTACTCGCGCACAGAAGTTGAGCAGTTTTTGTATGCGCGTCACTGCTTGTGCGGTACCGTTTCCGTATACAGCGATACCGTAGCGAATCAGTGCAATCACCAGTCCGTTCACTATTGTCGGTAGCACATCATGAGGGATGCAATGCTTCGCGTGGCTGAGACCAATCAACAGTCCAGTGCACTTTGCTGCCAGTTGGTTGATATGAGGTTCGAAAGACAAATACCGATCCATCACTATCCCTAGGTTTTTAACACGCGGTATCTCTTCTACAGTCACACCGTTTACAGAGATGGAAGTTTTTGGGAGGTCCTGGAGCATTTGACGAGTGCCAAAAACGATCAGTTGGGTCTTGCTAGAGTTGACTTTCATTTGATTTTGGGTGAACCACTGGAACAAAGTACACAGGGTCGACTCCATGCGCTGAATGAGATCGGCAATGTCACGTTTATGTCCGGTAACGAGAATGTGCGTATCGTCGGCATACTGGGTGATGCTAACATTGTCATCGATAAACAGGCTAAGGTCGTTGGAGAAGATGTTGTACAAAAGGGGTCCTAGCGATGTGCCCTGATAAACTCCGATTGGGTTTCTAACCGCCTTGGACGAACGCTGGCGTCCATCAGGAGTGCTAAATCTGACATGCTGGCAGTGGTCTGAAAGGTAGCTTGTGAACCAGGAGCTATCTACGCCATAGAGTTCTAGTTTTTGGATCAGTTTTGAGTGGCTGACAACATCGAAGCATTTACTTAAATCTAACAGCACAAGGAGAGAAATTTCGCCGTGATCCATGCCCTGAAGCACCCGGTCTGTGACATTTATCAGAGCTGTCTCGGTAGAGTGGAAGCGTCGGAAGCCGTGTTGTGTGCACGAGAACAGATGGTTTGTATCGAAGTAGGCATACAGCTGCTTGTGGACAATACGTTCTACTATTTTGGCCAAGCAAGGGACGAGTGAGATTGGTCTGAAGTTAGCAGGGTCTCTGATGGAGCCCGATGACTTGTATATGGGCTGAACAACCGCGACTTTCCACGAATCTGGTACAACGCTGGTGGCTAGACTGGTGTTCACAATGCATAAAACGACATGCCAGATAGCACTACAACACTTTTTAAAGAACGCCATGGACAGTCCGTCAGCACCGCACGCTCCACTACTGTTCATTCTGGCCACCGTGTCCTGCAGCTCGGCGCCGGTCACCGGCCGGACAGCGAACCCGTCCGACCCCACCCGAGGTAGGCGGATCGGCAGTTCCGCAGCAGCGGCCGGTTTTCCCGCGGCAACGGCTGCGGCTGTCTTGGTGCCGATCTCCGCGAAGTATCGGTTGAGTGTGTCAGGGTCGATGTCGGGAGTGGTTGTCTGGGCGCTCCTCTTGCTGGCGATGATGGGACGCACGCAGCGGTACATGGAACCTGGGCCCGTCTCAGCTATGTGCTGTCTAATGTTGTCTCGTGAGTCGCGCTGAATAGCCGAGCGGGTCAGCCGGTTAAGCTCCTTGTACCGCGCGCGGTCTCCCTGCCGTAGGGCCGCGCGCCGCTCCGCCATGATTCGCCGGGTCCCCTCGGAGACGGGTGGCGGGTGGGGGTTACGAATGCGGACCCTTCGGACCTGGGCCAGCTCGTCCAGTACGGCTGTAAGTTGGTCGATCAAAAAGTCACTCTGCCGCTGCACATTATCAGTGACGAAAACAGGGGACCAGTCCACGCCACCGAGCCGGGCACGGAACCTGTCCATATCAATGGATTTCCAACTACGGGTTTGCACTACAACGGGGGTCGGACGGCATTTGCGAATGCGCATCAGGGCATGAGTGGAATGATGGTCACTAAAATCACACTGACGCACACCTGCTCGAACCACCATGTCTGCACAGTTGGTAACGATGACGTCGAGCACAGACCCGGAGCCGGGATACGTCGCGTCACTGATGGTTTGTGACAGTGAATACTTCTGGAACAGTCTGGTGAGATGACCGCCGGGCGTGTTCCCAGTGGTCACCCGTAAGTCACAATTGAGGTCGCCGGCTAAGACGAGAAGACCGCGGTTGTCCGTCAGGACGGTCAGTATTTCCGACTCAAGCTGCTCAAGGTCGGCCGTCAGCTGGGCGCCAGCAGGTGAGGGAGGACGGTACATGGCACATATGACAATGCCTCTGTCACGCCCAACGCTCACGCGGGCCCAGACTGTCTCAAGTTTTGTGGTCGAGTTGTCAGGCTCAGGCTTGGGTAGGGCTTTTATCTGAAAGCCATCGCGGGCTAGAATCGCCACGCCCCCAAAGCCGCGACCGCCAGCTCGGTCGGCTCTGATCAGCTGATATCCGGGAAACGCCACGAGACGATTGGGCACACGCGGCTTCAGCCAGGTCTCCGAGAGGATGATGATGTCTGCTCCCGTGTCAGATATCTCACAACGGAGTGGGAGAATCTTGGGCAGAAGTGACTGGACGTTGAGAGATGTCAGAAGAAGCTCGTCACGTCGTCGGTCACGAAGCAGCGGCGGATCTTGATTGGTCGGCATTTGACGCTCCGGTCCATCCGGTCGAACTGGGTGGTTGACATCGGCGTGGTGTTCTTGTGATGGTGGCAGGTGACCCTCTACACGGCGGAAGCTGCCACTTCCAGAGTCTTCCTGACAGCCGACGGCTGTCAGGCCCGGTCTGCCACGGGTTTGGACCACTGGACTCTCCTCTATGCCAGGGGCGAGTCCAGGGTCCGACAGGGGGATCAGGGCTCGGCCGTAGTCCTGACGATGGTGGTGCTCGTCGTAGATAGCACGGAGTCGACGTGCTTGGACTATGCGGCCGGCCCTTCTCCCCCTGTAGCGCCGCCTTACTCCGCCCCTCCTACCCTCCTCGGGGCGCCGGGCGGGAGATTTATGGCCGTCCGTCGTTCGACGGGGACCGGAGCGGAGCGGGCCGGACCCGGCCCCGTCTGGGCGATCGTCGGCGGCGACGTTGAGATTCGGGTAGAAGTAAATCCGGCGAGCTGATTGGTGAGCAGAACTGGGTAGAGAACGGTAGAAGGACGGTGCCGTTCGACAAGGGCCATGGCTGAAGTTCTGGGAGATTTTCGACAGATGAAAAAGGCTATTTTGCACTGTACAAGTCTCACAACTGCACTCAAAATCACTGTATTCTATCCACAAAATATGTTTCTTGATGAGTGACCCGTAGATCCGCCACTGGATCTTTGTATTTTGCAAAAGACGAAATATAACTAGGGGCGTTTACCCCCCCCCCCCCCCCCCCCACAGTCAATGGCGTTCGGCTGAGGACCGCAGTCAATGCTGGGCTAACTTACCTTAGTAAAAGTTGCTTAGATTTTCTTCTTTATCAGGAAATGTGTCAATCTTGCGCCGATTTCAGGCGGTGGGGGGGGGGGGGGGGGGGCAATTGCCCATTTTGCCCAACCGTAGATCCGCCACTGGATCTTTGTATTTTTCAAAAGATGCAGAACTCTGGTGAAAATTGGGCAAATTTAGCTATTTCCTGTGGATTTGTATTGCATTGTCATGTTTTCCCAATGACTTATAATTGGGAAGTCACAAAATAGACTTCACCTTAGGTCACCGATGTAAAAATCATCCGAAATAGCAGAATTGTAGGTGTTGGTTATGGAAAGCCAGAAGGTATGTAAACTTAATAGGCGGCCCAAGACCGTATAAGAGAGGTAGAGTCATCTGGGGATTTTAGCGCCCCAATCACGCGACATTACGTGATGTCACTGGTGCTTTGGTCCGACTCGGCTGTCGCCGCACGTGGCTCAGTGCGGTGATAATATTTCGAACGGGATGTGGATAGTTGTGCCTTAAGTACGATCCTGTTTAAGATTACGTTTACCGCGGATAATTATCCCTTCCTTAATTCATGCTGAGGGGGAGACGGCCATACGCTGCCCCGGTATGTGTGATGGGCGACTAGCGAGACGGCCATACACTGCACCGGTCCGGCTGAGGGGAGGGGGGGGGGGGAGACGGGAATACGCTGCCCCGGTCTGGCTGAGGAGCAAGACGGCCATACGCTGCCCCGGTCTGACTGAGGGGTGAGACGGCCATACGCTTCACCGGTCTGACTGAGGGATGAGACGGCCACACGCTGCCCCGGTCTGGCTGAGGGGCGAAACGGCCGTGCGCTGCCCCGGTCCTGCTGAGGGGTGAGACGGCCGTACGCTGCCCAGGTGCGGATGATGGGCGAGACGGCTGTTCGCTGCCCCGGTCCGACTGATGGATGAGACGGCCATACCCTCCCTCAACCCCGGTCCGGCTGAGGGAGGAGACGGCCATACGCTGCCCTGGTCTGGCTGAGGGGCGAGACGGACATACGCTGCCCCGGTCTGGCTGATGGGTGAGACGGCCATACGCTGCCCTGGTCTGGCTGAGGGGTGATACGGCCATACGTTGTACCTGTAAATTTTGAAAATGGCATTGTTTTGGCTTAATGTTCAAGATATGCTAAAATAAACTTTACAAAAAATCAAAATATGGACTTGCAACATAACTTACTTATCTAACGGCGACGACCTCAAATTGCCGCCCTCGTCAACACTCGTCTAGAGACCGCAAAACGCTCGAAAGCGCAGCTGCGGCGACGGGGCTGGTCACGACTGGACCACAGCACCAGTGACGTCGTCACTAATGCTGAGCCGCTCGGCAGCCGATACATAGGGAACCCCGGGATGACACCCCCTGAGGCAGCCTACCGATTTGGTAAGGACACGAGCCATTCAACCTTGAACTCGGATGACCAACGGATGACGTCACTGGCGATAGCCGGCTCTTTCGTCGGCGCCGCGCTCACGCAGCAAACGTAGTCAGCCGCCAGTTACAGCTTGCTGCTTCGTACGGCCAGGGATTCACGAAGACGAACGTGGTGAATTATCAGTGCCCATTAATTCCTAGCACATGCTTAATTGTATTATTCTGCCCCACTCAATTGCCGGATACGCTGTGAAACGCGCCGTGACATGCCGTGACTCTGCCTCCAGTGACGTCACATCAAGCATTTGGCTCAAACGAGGTGGCTATAGCGGTGTCACACCCCTGCGAGCCGCAGTCCGTATACAAATCTTGCGCATCACAAAAATCACTATCGCACCGCTGGACAGCCTCTGTTCGGTACTTGCATATCTGAACGGAGCCTAACGGAGCCACACTGACATTTTGTCTCCGTTGTAATTGAATAGCGTGTGGCGTTCACGTGCCGTTTCCCAGCCGCCAGGGTGCGCACAGTGTTCATTATCGCTGTTATTGCGCATGTTTTGTTCCGTGAACAAACGAACTCGTTGTATCGCTTGCTTATGTTTTTTACCTGCAGGATTATTTTGGAGCTGCAGGATTAACCGAAAGTTGGTTTTCGCATTAGAAAAACAACATTATTTAGAGTTGTGATTTCAATTGGGAAACTTAATGATATCTAGGTGCGAGAATCATGAGAGAGGTGATAATTTGCAAAGGTGTGGTACCTACCTGTCTGTCTAAGTTTTGTCACCGACTACTCCACCGATGGCTATAGATTTGTCGCCGATTATAATGGCAGAACGGTAACTTTTCCCAGCCCTGATTATCCGATTTGTGTATGACCGTTACGTTATTTGATTTACACGTACGCACGCATGCACGGACGTACGGACATCTTATAATTAATCATATAAGATAAGTCAGTCAACAATGGTGATATCATTCTGAAATTTGGTATGATAGTTTCCCATATGTGGTTCTCCGACTTATATTCCGGCTTCTTTAATATCTTTGACAAATCTGATTTTGTGAACATTTTCCCGCATTTTTTGTTTATTTTTGGGTTAATATTTTGTTTTAATCCGAGATAGCTATGTTGCCCTTGCCATGTTCTATCTTTTGACGATTTTGGATTGCATTTTTCTCAAAATATGAAATTTGTACGGTCTGTTACATTTGAGCTGATTTTGGTGTAAAACTCGTGTGCAGTGACGTCACTAAACTCGATATAACTCGAAATATTTCGACGAAATTGCTTTATTTTTCACATAAGACGTAAACGTGATTTAGAAGAAGGTATCCGAAGTTTTACGTTGGTAGTGCTATTGTTTTTTTTAGCTATCACGAAAATTCATCAGGGAGGCGTTAAACGCCCCCCCCCCCCCCCCCCCCCCCAGTCAATGGCGGGTTAATGCTCAATTCGGCTAGAGTTTGGGGGGAAACTTGTCGCTCCTGCCCCCTTCCCCGCCTCCGCCACTACTGTATACCACCAATTACCAAAACCCCTCACACAAATCTAAAAAACAATGGGATCACGAATCATGATGACAAAAGCGAATCCAGGATTCATTCGACCAAGGCTTTTGTTCTGCCTCAGCTCATTTTTATTGTATTTATTTATATTTTTGTAAATACTCCGTCCCCCGTACACTGCTGACGCCTGACGCCGCATGATTAATGTAACCCACTACGCCCGGGGCCCGGGGGCAGGGGGCATTTCCCCTCCAATTTTAGCAAAAATGGGCCTTTGCCCCCCCCCCCCCAAGATGCCAGATGGGCAGCTTTCTGAGGTATCAGGCATCTGAGCCGATGATGGTCCTCTTCTGGTCTAAAGATGGGTCCCTTCAAGACCTCTGATTAGCCTTTTCTAGACCTGAGATGGGCCCTTTCCGGGCCTAAATTGGACTATTCCCAAACTCAAGACAGGGGGGGGGGGGGCTCTCTACGACTTTGATGGGCCCTTTCCAGATCTGAGATGGGCCCTTTCTGGTCTACATGTGAGACATCATTGATCATGCCATGTCTGAGTTCAAGGGTAAGATGAGCCCTAACCAGCCATGGGACCTTTCTGGGCCGAATTTACCGAAACGGTTCTTCTCCAGCTCAAAGATGGGCCCTTCCCAGTCCTCTCCAGACCTATTTTTTTCTTTCAGAGTCAAATTATACGGGCCTTCTCTGGACCTGAGATGGGCCCTTACCTGGCCTAAGAGCAGACATGGGTCTTTTCCGGAACTGAGATGTTCACTTTCAAAGCCTAAATTGGATCCTCTCCAGACCTGAGACTGAGTTTACGATGGGCCCTTTCAAAACCTGAGATGGACCCATTCTGAGCTTAAGACGGGCCCATTCACAGCCTAAGATGGGCCCTTTCCAGACCTGAGATGGGCCCTTTCTGCGCCTAAGTGAGCCCCTCTCCAGATATGAGATGGGACCTTCCCGGGCCTAAGAACAGAGATGGGCCTTTTCCGGACCTGAGATGCAGGCTGCTCACTTTAAAAGCCTAAAATGGGCCCTTCTCAGACCTGAGACGGGTCCTTTCTGAATTCACGATGAGCCCTTTCAAAACCTGAGACTGGCCCATTCTGAGCCTAAGATGGGCCCTTTCCAGACCTGAGATGGGCCCTTTCTGAGCCTAAGATGGGCCCTTTCCAAACCTGAGATGGGCCTTTTCTGAGTTCACGATGAGCCCTTTAAAAATCTGAGATGGGCCCATTTGAGCCTAAGATGGGCCCATTCAGAGCCTAAGATGGGCCCTTTCCTGACATGAGATGAGCAATTTCTGAGCCCAAGATGGGCCCTCTCCGGACTTAAGATGGGCCCTTCCCGGGCCTGAGAGCTGAGATGGGCCTTCTCTGGACCTGAGATGCTCGCTTTCTGAGGCTAAATTTGGTTTTATCAGGCCTAAAATGGGCCCTTTCTGAGTCCACGATGGGCCCCTTTCAGACCCGAGATGAGCCCATCCGAGCTGCGACGGAGGGGGGGGGGGGGGGGGGCTTTAGCACCATAGCCCCCCCCCCCCCTGACTGCACCCCTGGTTGGGGGACAGAGGCATCTTGAAGTCGATTCTTTCCACGCAACGCCCGTAGCTGTAATGCTAAAATCCGACAATACTGGGGAACGCGTCCCCAGTTCCCCTGTTGCCGACGCCCATGTCTACGCAGACATCAGCTGACTGTGCGGATTAAGATAAGACATGTCTCCTAAATCAAGTTGTATCGAAACAGGAGGTCGTTTTTAACGCTACAAGCAATTAAGCATCGTCGCTGTTGGTAAATATAAAAATATAGCATCTTTAAAGCGTCTATAAAACCATAAAACCCCCCAAAACAATGGCCTCGAAGAAATCTCCGTTTTTTGTTCTGCCCTCCCCCGTGCGACTTTGGCCTGTAACGTGGCGTACACCCCTGGCCAGGGTCGTGCCGGGGTTGTGCGCTGCGGCCCGTGGAGTTGGCTGCGGCCGCTGCCTGCCCTGCGCACGCACATTGGGGGCCGACGGAGTGCCAGCAGCCAGGGCTGCGTGGTCGGCAGCGCGCTGACTGCAGCGGGGCAGAGGCGGCGCCAGACACTACTGACAGGGGGAGAACTCACTCTGGAACCAGAACAGATGCAAAGCATTGTCTGAGGTCCTCTAATATTCTGAAGTTTTAGGCTTGGGCAGGAGAGTTTGCATCCGTTCTACAGATCTCGGTAGAGGACGCCGCCCTCCGCCCTCCGCCCTCCGCGCCTTCCGCGCCCGCCGCACCCTCCGCACCCTCCGCACCCTCCGCACCGTCCGCGCCCTCCGCGCCCTCCGCACCCTCCGTACCGTCCGCGCCCTCCGCGCGCGCCCTTCGCCATCCGCGCCCTCCGCCCTCCGCCCTCCGCCCTCCGCCCTCCGCCCTCCGCCCTCCGCCCTCCGCCCTCCGCCCTCCGCCCTCCGCCCTCCGCCCTCCGCCCTCCGCCCTCCGCCCTCCGCCCTCCGCCCTCCGCCCTCCGCCCTCCGCCCTCCGCCCTCCGCCCTCCGCCCTCCGCCCTCCGCCCTCCGCCCTCCGCCCTCCGCCCTCCGCCCTCCGCCCTCCGCCCTCCGCCCTCCGCCCTCCGCCCTCCGCCCTCCGCCCTCCGCCCTCCGCCCTCCGCCCTCCGCCCTCCGCCCTCCGCCCTCCGCCCTCCGCCCTCTGCCCTCCGCCCTCCGCCCTCCGCCCTCCGCCCTCCGCCCTCCGCCCTCCGCCCTCCGCCCTCCGCCCTCCGCCCTCCGCCCTCCGCCCTCCGCCCTCCGCCCTCCGCCCTCCGCCCTCCGCCCTCCGCCCTCCGCCCTCCGCCCTCCGCCCTCCGCCCTCCGCCCTCTGCCCGCCGGCGCCGCCTCTGCCGCTGCGTTGCAGGATTCAACGAACCGGTGGTGTAGGTCAGAGGCTCCAAGGTTATCCGAGCGCGCTGCGCCAATCAATACTGCACGCACTCTGCAAGGGTTGCAGGCTGCAGCGCGCTAAAACGGGTCACTGTGCGTGCGGCGGCGGCGGCGGCGGCGGCGGTGGCGGCGAGGCGACCCTGTCTGAACCCAGAGGTAAGTGACCGCAGGGGCACGGCAGGGCCGCGCAACGACCCCGCACGGTGGCCGGCGACCTGCCGCGCCGCGCGGTGGTCTGGTGGGTGCCGCGGCAAGTCGCGACGCGACGCGGTGCGGTGCGGTTCGGTGCGGTGCGGCGAGGCGGGAGCGAGCGCGGCGGGCGGCTCCGCGACGCCTCCTGTCGCTGCGTGTGACGCAAGACAGCGCCGATATTCCGCTGACCTGCACGGCAGTGTGTATCCTGATCCTTCCTGGATCGCTCCTGAGCTCAGCCTCCCGGCGCCGTGTCGGGTGGCGTCTTCCCAGAGGTAGTCCCCGGCGGCACGGGAGGGGGTGTTGCGTCAGCTGACGGGCGGGGGCGGGGGCGGGGGCGGCGCCGGCGTACCGTCGGTGTCATGAGCAGCCTGTGCACACCGGTGCGAGTTGCGGCAGGTCAGTGTGGCGGCCGGTACGGCTCTGTCGGAGCAGCTCGGTCGGCTCTGTCGGTGCAGCTCGGTCGGTGTAGCGGGCGGCCCCGGCGCGGCGGCCGCTGCGACCGCGGCTGGCTGCAGTCCGCTCCGGTTTTATTCGGCTCCGCTGCTGTCGACGGGCCTAGAAGTGGATTCAGCGTAAGGGAAGTCCCCTCAGAAGCAGCTTCCCATCATGGAGTGCGTCAGTATTGCAGATCTGGCGAACAGGACAGCTGACTTCTGCACCGGAGGCGGCACCTAACCTAGCACTTGTGGCAGACATTTCAAGCTGACGCAGCGCAGGTGGTGACATATTCCGAGGGTGTCCTTGTCGCTATAACACCCCAGCCCGTCATGCCCAATCACGACACGGACAGGTGTGGGTATGACGGCCATCTGAGGCAGGCTGTGTCGCCGCGCCCGCCGATCACCGGTGACGGCCGGTGATTCAGCACATCCAGCCGACCTCTTCTCTGAAGAACACTGCAGATGACGCAGATGTGTGCAGTGATCTGTGCAGTGACGCAGATCTGCGCAGTGACGCAGATAATAGCCCACACCAGCGGACTGATACATCTTCCTCGTGCATCCCACTCGGCCTACGTGCACATCCCATGTAATTGTCACATCTTATTTTATTTTACTAAGGGAAGCTGTCGTTGAGAATATCCCTTGTGGTTTCCTGTGTCATTAGTAAAACGCCTCTCAGGCTGGTAATACTGTCAACCAGAGACCAGGCCTGTGCCCCTCAACACTGAGGACGAACTGCTTGACTATTGACATTTCAATAATTTGTACTATTTAAAAATATATATATATTCAGCATACCTCCCGTCCAGTGTTCATGAAAACAAAATCGTCAAATTTACTCATTCACTAGCAACAATAATTAATATACAGTACAAAATGGAACATTTTACACTTATTGTTCATATAACTATAACCGTATATACCAGTTTGTGTCCTACAGAGCCGTCTCTCACTGATTAACTCCCATTTATTTATAATCACCATTCACCATTGATTTATTAGAGCTTGCCTCGTCGACTGCGGCTCTGATCCAGGACGGTTCAGCCGCTGCAGCGAGAATGTTACCATGCAGGCCGCTGTCCGATGTCAGTCCGATGCTCCCAATCTAGCTGTGGCGGTCCGAGCACCCTCAGTGGTGACCGCACTCAAACTCGGCACAGCAACCCCAGCCCCTGGCAACCCCAGCCCGGCGCCCCGTAACAATAGCCCGCAGTAACAATGTCCTGCACAGTAACGCCAGCCCGCAGTAACGCCAGCCCGCAGTAACGCCAGCCCGCAGTAACGCCAGCCCGCAGTAACGCCAGCCCGCAGTAACTCCAGCCCGCAGTAACGCCAGCCCGCAGTAACGCCAGCCCGCAGTAACGCCAGCCCGCAGTAACGCCAGCCCGCAGTAACGCCAGCCCGCAGTAACGCCAGCCCGCAGTAACGCCATCCCGCAGTAACGCCAGCCCGCAGTAACGCCAGCCCGCAGTAACGCCAGCCCGCAGTACCGCCAGCCCGCAGTAACTCCAGTCCAGCTGGCTGTCCTAGCTGCCCGGCTGCGGAGCAGCTGGGGGGGGGGGGGGGGGGAGCGGCAGTGGTGTCCGGGGCGGAAACCCCGCCCTTGGCTGCGGACATTGCTCGCCCGTCATCCCGGCGCACCAGAATAGCCGCGCTCGAGGCCGATCCTGCGTGACGCAATGCGCCGCGCCGCCTCCGCCGGAACGCGCCGCGCGCCGGCGCCCAGGCACTGTTTGTCGAGTTTTTTTGTGCCCGTTGCAGCGGCCAAGTTGCAATATTGATCCGGCTGCAGCGGCGGCGGCGGCGCGGGCGGCGGCCACGTGCGGCGGCCATCGCGGCGCGTTGGTGACGGATCGATGTCAGAGCGGGCGACGGCGGTGGCCGCGTGACTTGGTGTGAGACAGGTGCTTCCGCTGGCCCCACGGTCACACAAGGTCAATGGCAGGCGCACGAAAAACAACAACACGCCAATACGGACAGGGCCACACACACGCGCGCGCACACACACACGCGCGCGCGCACACACACACGCGCGCGCGCACACGCATACGCGCGTGCACACGCACACGCACACGCACCATTTGCACATGTACTGGACTGCGATGTAAGCGAAAAGTTTATTGTCTAGGCAGGCTACAGTGGTGTGAGCCAGAGTGAGGAGATGTGAGCCGTAGCGAGACGGCTGTATGATATATGACCATGTGAGTGCGACAATGTGTGCAGTGCTGTTTGTATTGATGTGATTGTTTTTTTTGGGTGAAAAATTAGCCCTTCGGTGGGACAAACGAAAAAAAGAATACGGACAGGGCGGAAAATAATTCAGGAGTTCGCTGTGTTATGTAAGAGAAGATGAGATCGAGAATGGCCTCTATAAAGATTAAATAAAACAATTTAATGAACGCTTATCATGCATATACGGGGAATGACTTGGCCATTGGGTCAGTCTGCGGTTCTGCCCACTCCCCAGCAGGTTATGTCGGAACTCCGAACTTCGGCAAACTCTCCTGCAGACAATTTGCATCATTGTACTTCACCGGTATAAGTTGTTAACCCGCGAGCTACTGGGGTATATTTCATAACGCGACTTACTGGGGGGGGGGGGCTATTTCCCTCCCCCCCCCCCCCTCTGATCTCCGGAACTCCTGGACCGAATGTAAAAATTCCAACGGCATTCGATAGCCCTGGGAAATTTATCGGGGGAAACATAATGTTGTTGACCTCGAGGTCACCGATGACGTCACAGGTCAGGTCAAGTACAAAATGTTTGACCGTGTCAAAAGGTCTCTATGGATGGAATTGTCGCGCAAAATTGCGATATTAAACGCATAAGCCGTTGATAAATAGGTATGATTCGTGTGTCTGACACTTCTAAGTACCTTTCTAAGCTGTTTATGACCTTGGGTCAGGTCAAGGTCATCCGAGGTCACGAGGTCAAACTGCAGATTACGGTCATTAGGCGTTATAACACATGTTTATGGGTTTGTTTTTCGTCTAGAACGCGAAAAATGACCTTAGAACATTGTTTGTTCCATATAAATAGAAGTAAAAAGCAAAAATGGAAATGCGTTTTTTGTCATAGTAATGCTGTGAGAAGTGGTCGATTTTTGTCATTTAAAGGTCATAACTCGGTCATTTTTAAAGATATCGACTTTAAACTTGGTACACATATTCACCGCATACGTCTCGATCACATATATTCCGGTTTTTGGATAATTCTGATTTTTTCTTGAAAATTATTGTCAGTAATTTGATTTAATACAATTTAGTTTTCTCAAATATCGTACCTTTGACAGCGTTTTCCGCAAACCATTATTTTGCAACAAAATCCGAAGAACATGACGTCACTCTGACGTCATTGCCGGTTGACCTATCATAGCCTTATATTTGTAATTTTGCCAACATGTGTAGAATTGATGTGAGAGAAGTTACTGCAAGTTTGGTGACGATACGGGTGTTCGTTTAGGAGTTATTGCAAAATAACGGGAGGGGGGGGGGGGCAAAAAATAGCCCCCCCCCCCCCCCCCCTCCCCCCAGTAACTCGCGGGTTAACTCTGCCAGTTATCTGGCAGAGTTATTTGACCTACCATTTGCCATCTAACAAAAATACAAATACCAAGTGGAAATGAAGTTCAGAGACGCAGAGACGACAATCATATGAATGGAATTAAATGCGTAAAATCACCGGTCATTTACCTACCGTGATGGTTGACGTTTGCCGTACCTACGCAATACAATTACAATCGAAGGTGAGGTGTTCTTTATCTACTTATCTATTTATCTCGGGACGGCTGCTCGGACAAATGCGATACTTTTTGCGATGACCAAATATATGTAAAAAAACACTAATGCCTCGTACTTGTTTAGGCAGTTTAAAAATTGAACCTGAGCTGTTCCTGATTTCGAGTACAATAGCCAGTCTTGAGGAGAAGTCTGAAAATGTTGGGGGGACGTCCGACGCCCATGCTATGAATTACTGAAAACAAGCGAGACCAGGGGCGTGGGAACTACTTTTAAGTTTGGGGGGGGGCGAACTTTTTGGCAATCCTATGGCAAAAATGAAGACTGAAGAGAAGCAACGTATGCCGCTCTTTTCCGTACCCAATGCTGCGTATTGCCAATAGTATGTCATATATTTAAGGAAATGAGTATCAATATCATATAAGGAAATGGGTCGCCTAACAAGCAAACAAAAACTAGAGAATAGCTGGTAAACATGAAGAAGATGTGACCTGGTACTAGGGTCACACAAAGTCGGAGAAGCGGAACTGGAGAAGCGGAACGAACAACGTGCCTGAATCCAGAACCGGCGGGCTTGACTTACTCCCGAACCTGAGGTAGCTGGTTAGGTGATGTGCCGGGCTCGCACAAGTTGACCATGGCAAAATCATGCACTTAGCATACATTTGGTACGAGTACCATACTTGGCTTCAACCGAGTTATGCTATGCTGTGTTTTACGGTGTTATGGTCAATGTTTCAGGTATGTTTTTATGAAATTATCGTTATACGGTCGTACTCCAGCAAATGCTGGCAAACCAATGCATTTAGAACACACGCATTTGTCAGAGAAAAAGGCTTGTCTATACTTATATATAAGTTAGTTAGTTAATTATTTTGTTTGTTAGTTAACTGTTGCCGAATTAAGGTCCATTAACCCTCGCCCTACGGGAGCTTTTTCCACCTTCGCCCTACGGGGAGGGTCCTAAAAAGAACCCCCTGTTAACTTCCAAACCAAGCAACATAGAACAACGCGGTAAGAACCAACATGTTGCTAGTCATGTTTGGAATCTAACGGTATGCAATTTTTAGGTTTCGGATCAACGAGTGACCTTTCAGGTCAAGTGAATGACCTCTATCGACCACGTCCAGAACAGCGATTTTGCTATGTCGGAAAACCTCAAAATTAAAATTGGTAAATGTAAATAAAAAGGCATGTTCCTAGACAAGTGTTCGTCACGGGCCCACCAACCCCAGCCAGGCCCGGCCCAGGCCCATTAACACCAGGCCCAGGCCCGGACCAGGCCCGGTCAAATTCATAATATTGAGGCCCAGGCCCGGTCCGGCCACTGAACTCTATAACAACTCCGGCCCGTTCAGATTAAGATCATCATTATTTTCACAAAATTTGCAATCATTATCCTAGTATATTTACTTGTATACTATAAATATGAAACAATGAACCAACTATGCTAACCCCCCCCCAAAAAAAAAGAAGTCACAGCCACAGCAACAGTGTGTTGCTGTGTAGGTGAACTGCTGGTTAACATATTTTTTAGCTCTGACCTGAGCTTGTGCGACGCGCGCATTACTTCAAAATTGTCAGGCCCAGGCCCATCCAGAGCCCAGTGATTTCCTTATAGTTGAGGCCCGCCCCAGGCCCAGTCCATTGCCCATAGGTCCAGCCCAGCCCATGGTAAACTCTGCCCTAGACCAATTTTGTTTCAAATACAGAAAAGGTAATTATTTGTTCATATCTGGCAAAAAAAGTATAAAAAATATTTAAAAAATGTCGTCACGAGTTTCTTACACTTAGGGAGCCATCACTCAGTCCAGAATAGAGATGTTGCTTTGACATTTGGTTTGGGTATTGTCCATACTCATTCCTCTCACATACATTCCGTTTTTTTAACATCTTCGAAAATTTTGATTTTGTGGTAATTTGAAAACAAAACAGTTTTTTGTTCATTTTATTGGTCAAACCCCAAAATTTTCGCAAATCTTAGATTGCCATTTTAAAGAAAATGACATTTTATATCTTTTCTGAATTGCGTTAGCAATTTGCTTTAAAACTCTGTTTTCTAAGATTTGTCAAACATATATCGTTTTTCCACCAACATGACGTCATCAAAACATCATTATCTCCCAAATTGATCCCCCAATTTCAATGAAAATTTTACAGCATACGTATATTTGTTGTAAACTCAGCTGCTAAAAATTTCAGCAAGATTCGCTGCATTTTTTAAAAAAAGTTTTGCAAGAAAACCTCAGGGGGGGGGGTCTTTTAGGACCCCCGTAGGGCGAGGGTTAACAGGCGTACTGACGAGGGTTCGCACCAACCACGAACTGCCAGGAGGGTGATTTCCCCCTCCCCAACGATCTCGACAACAACGCAACCTAGCGACAAGCAGAAAACGGTGTTAGATAGCATTTCGGCTATATATGAGTGTCCTTGATAAAATCGTCTATATCTTGATAACTAAAAGAGCTAGCGACGCGCGGAAGAAGTGTTTGAAAGATAATTGAATTTGCTGTAGCTAAGGTTGCATCACATTTGACCTAAGCTCAATAGTTAGGTCAGCAGAAGCCATTAAATTTGAAACATTCTAAAAATTGGCGAATTGTTTTTAAGGAATAACTTTTGACAGAAGCACGATAGAGTAAAACATATATCACCATTGTGTTTGTCTCGTCGAGTCGCATCGAATCGTATATTGGGTGACCTAGTTAGGTCATATCCAAAAATTGGCCTGATCTGAGGTCAGGTCAACTCTTTCATCAGTTTATTTGTCTCGACAAGCCGAATGCAATGGGGAAAAAAGCATTGCTTTACCTTGATTTGGTAAAGAGTTATCGAAGAAAAACCATACGTGACCTGGGGGTCACCTGAGCTGACCTCGTAGAAGTCGAAGAACAGAAATGTGACATAGGCTTTTGCATTTGGGACAAGAATGGTGGATCTGGTGAAAATTGCTCAAATTTAATCATTTCCTATGGATTAATACATGCTTTCATTTTCCCCATTTACTTATAATGGGGAGGTCACGAAATCAGCCTGACCTTAGGTCACCGATATACAAATTCGAGATACACGAATTGTATGTACTTATCACCTGATGACATTCTGTGAGTTCCAAACCGTTTGGTCAATCACTTTGGCTGTGGCATGACCGAAACTTTTAGAGGTGGTGTCACTTGACTTGAACTGTTGACCTGACCTGAGATAACCCGAGATAAAAAAAAATAGCAACGTGTGGGTAATATAAGCCCAAAAAGCTGTGCCAAATTTCGCGGTACTGCGTGTCGCCGTTGAAACTCCGATTGCAATGCCCTTGTTCTTATACAGAGTCGAGTGATCGTGTACAAAGTTGTAGGGGCGTCTTCCCCTCCCCCCCCCCGCCCCAGATCCAAAATTGTTGGGGCGAGTTGCCCCCACTGCCCCCACAGTTCCAACGTCCCTGAGCGAGACATTGAGGCTCAAAAGTTGCAATAACTGAGCTAAAGTTCATATATAAAAGCTTTTCCATTCGTATTTTTGCTATTTACGTGAACAGACAAAGGGAGGGGAACGTCTGGCGACAGGTTACAATCAACAGACAACAATGCACGCCTTCTTAAAATGCACAATTGTCTCTACTCTCTAGTACAGGGTGTCAAAACTAGCTTATCGTTATATAAGTGCGTTCCTGCGTGCAAGGGCGGATGCAGGATATTTTAGGAGGGGTGGCCGCAGGCCAATTTAAGGGCGCCTTCCAAAAATCCAGGGACGCCATAATAACAATGTTCGTTAAGCCGCAGCTGGAGCGAACGGGAGACATTAAAACAAGCAGTACACATGAAATATAGTACGCATTTTCGCTGTATGTGAATGACTTAATCCATCGCCAGGCGCCTGGCGACGGACAGACCGTGGGGCACCCTTCTGGCGGGGAGTGGCCGCGACCGCTGCGGCCACCCCCTGGATCCGCCCCCGCCTGTGAGTTATTTTGCAGCATTAGATGATAAGCCGTCTCCTCTCCGCTAAATAGGTACGTGTGTGCCTAGAAATGTCCGGGACACACCTAGTCGGATTTGACTGAACCCTTTCTGAGAAAGTTAAACATCGATGTCTCCCTTCGTATGCTGTGCAAAAGCGGAGCAATGGGGTGGAGGAGGTTCCGTGTTCAGATGCGAAACTCGTTAAATAAATAAAAAGTTAAAAAGCTTTTGTATTCAAATGTCATTGGAAGCTAAGCTCGGCATTGGGTAAGCTACAGGGTGATCATTTGAAACTGAGATAAGTTAGGTGACTACCAGAGACCATGGGTGGAGCTTTTCCAAGAAAGTTGGTGGGGAAAAATGTCATTTTGCTTGGTTGTTTTGTTTGGTTGAGGTGAAAATGACCATTGTAATGCCGGATGACCTCCAAATATGACAAGAGTTGGTGGGGAATAACAAAAAGTTGGTGGGGCAGTGGCCCCACCATTTGAATAGGAAACTCCAACCGTGCCAGAGACATAATTTCACATTGACATGAATGAAACGCATACCGTTCAAGACCCCAATGTGGGACATTTATGATGACATGATGCCGATCACCCTGCGCGTCAGTAGTTCTCTACAGCAGGTGCTCAAAGTAGCGACCTCTTTCCGCCGGGCGCCGCGTATTTTTCGCCATTTTCCTCGGCTGCGCATCGTTATATGTTCATGTTCTGACTTCTGTGGGACGTTTTTCGACAACCATATTCAGCTGAGCTACGGTCAGTAGCTCACGCTGAACAACATGAGTGTGTCATTCCACACGATTTCGTGGACATTGTTTGGCTCCGGCCACTTTTACCTTGGCTCCGCCCACTTGTCCCACAATTACGGAGAGTTCTCAATTTGGGTCCATGCAATTACTTAATACTTACTCTTTTGTCTTTAGAGATATCCTTCTTAGCTGAGGATCATTCGTGTTCGAATTGTCATCACGTCATGATCGTTTACACTAGTCGTCACTTTCCTAAAGTTCTTGGTGCCGATGGTGGATACTCTTTTATGCGTGTCCATGTTGTGCGGAGGAACTCTCATGTCCACACAATTACGCTGCTCGGGTATGTGTGAAGGCCCGCGACCAGAAGCTGAAGTAGACACATGACAGGACGCACTGGCGGATCCAGCCACTCCGTTTGGGGAGGCCAAAGACTCAGGCACTGGCGGATCTAGGGATCGAGTTTGGAGAGCTAAAATTTCCTATTTCGCTCCATTTCATAAGCGAAAAGTTGTTCACAGGAGGAGGGGGTGGCGTCGGGTCGTCAGCGCGAAAAGTCGTTACGGGCCCCCGGGGGGGGGGGGGGTGGCGTCGGATCGTCAACGGCGAAAAGTCGTTGATTGGGGAGGGGGGGGGGGGGGGGGGGTTCCTCAGCGCCAAGGCCCTATAACCAGGTAAAACCATCAGCGTTTGTTTGTACCGTCCTCCGCGGCTAGTGGATGACGTCATTGGGATGATAACTCAGTCGCCGCCGTCCACGCTCTATGTAATGGACGATAGTCTGGAATCGTTTTCGGCGGTTTTTAACCATGCTTTTATGTTGGATATGATGCAGAAAGGTGCGATGTGGTCTGACAATGGCAAATGTTAGGCCGTCTGTCACTCTTACTGCACAACCTGGCCGGAATTCCTCGGGTCTGACCGAGCGTATTAACCCGCGTTGTGCCGGGGTGGGGGGGGGGGGGCGTTTAGACGCCTCCCCCTAAGGTTTTTCGAGGATAGCAGAAAAATGGCGGCTCGCAGCGCCGCCTTTTTCGGCACAGGTGTCTGTGCATCAATTACCCACATTGTGTGAAATTTTGAACCTCGGGTCTTATCAGGTCAGGTCACCAGGCCAGGTCACGTGACCCCACCTCCAAAGACGTTTGTGGTCGTACCACAGCCACAGTTTTTGGCCGATCGGTTTCAAACTTACAGGATTTAATAAGGTCATAAGTACCTACAATTCGTTTATCTCGGATTTTGTGTTATATCTGTGACCAAAGGTCGGATCAATTTCGTGACCTCCCCGTTATAAGTCAATGGGGAAATATTCAAATGCTTCCTTTTCCGAGGATAGGCATGATACCAGCCCAATTCCTTCTGGATAATGTTATCATAGGTCATTCTTGATGAACCAGGTACAATTTTTGTTCAGTGACCCCTACAGGGTCGGCAGAGGTCATCTGAGGTCACCCACACGTTATTGTCAATAACTCTCGACAGAATGAAGATATAAGTGAAACTGACACCAATATGTTTGTCTCGTCTAGACACGTCTTCCAATGTGCAACATGACCTACTTGAGTCACCACTTGACCTTGACCTGAGTTCAAATTTATAAGTTGATCTAACCTGCATTCTGCATGAATATGGTTCGAAACGCCTTGACGAGAAAAATATGATAGGGCCAAAATTATTACCTTATCTTGATTAGGCAAGCAGTTATTTGCGAAAACAGTTTGACCAAAAAGTAGCCTTTTGGCCTTTGGTGACCTCTGGAGCCTAAACGATTGACCTGAGCTAAAATTTGAGAATACCAGTGGTGATTGCATTTTTAATTAGATTTCGACTGCTTTTATTTGTTTGCTCCTAGCTGTCATAGTTCCCGAGATATTTGGGGGTTTCTGGAGCGAAATCCTTAAACTGGAAAATCTGACATTTGATGACCTCTGGTGACCTCAATATTGACATGAGTCAAAAAATGACCAAATAGTTTCGAAATTATTTTTGACGAGCTATTGAACAGTGTTGTTGGATTCTGTCTACTCTTCATAGGAGCCGAGTTAGAAAGGGGCGTTTCAGAACTAATCAGATTTTACCATGCCAATGACGTCTCATTGGCAGCATTTGGTCCTGGTGCCACCCCCTCCCCCCCCCCCCCTCCCCAACGAGACAAGACCGCGCGAAGCGCGATATCATGGGCTCTTTACCACGCGAAGCGTGGTCTTTTGAGAGTCTAGAGCACTTCAGAGGCCCTTTAGGGCCACCAGGGCCCTCTCTGAAAAAACAGAGGGCCCCTTGGACGTTCAAAAGAGCCCTGTGCATGTCAAAGGGGCCCCTGTTCAGACAGAAAGGGCCCCTGAGCGGGTCAGAGGGCCCCCTGAACACGTCGAATGGGTCCCCTAGATAGCACAGAGGGGCCCCTGGGCAGCCTCCCCTAGATAGCACAGGAGCTGGACAGCCGGCTGCGAGAGGCGGGACCGAGCGGCATGTGGCGCGTGGTCCGGCCTGTCATCGGGTCGAAGCGGCCGGCCCGGTCCACGCCCAGTGCGGACGCGGACGCCCTCAACCTCTACTTCGTGCGAGTTGGCACCGACACGTCCCGCCAGGTGGACTCGTCCGGACCCGAGCTGCCGGTCCGCCTACCTCGGGTAGCCAACGGCCGCTTCCAGGTGGCACCCATCTCGCCGGATGACTTGTGCCGTGTGATTTCGCGGATGCGCAACTCTGCCGCGTGTGGTTCTGACGGGCTTTGTATCCGTTTTAGAAATAACGAGTAAAAAATTGTTGAATAGTTTTGGATAGGTTAAAAGTAATTGCCCACTGGACACCGTAGTTAAAAATTGCGTTTAGGTCACGTTGTATAGAGTGTCGTACTGCGTCGGCGTTTTGTCTAGTGTGGGAAGCGTACAGAGAGGTGTCGTCAGCATACAAAAGAACGTCATTGGTCACTTTGTTTGTTAGTCCGTTAGGTACATTAAAGCGAGAAGTGGTCCAAGTACCGATCCCTGTGGACTACCAGAGCCAGTGGTCTTTGTCGAAGAAATATTGTCTCCTATTCCTACTTTTTGCCGTCTGTTGATTAAATACGATCTTAGCCAAGAAAGAAGAGTCCCTGATACGGAAAATTCGTTTTTGCATTTGTAAAGAAGTCCTTCATGCCAAATTTTGTCGAAATATTTTGAAATGTCTAGGAAGATTGCTGTCCCGTCACGTCCTTCGTCTAAATGCTTATATATGTTGTGCGTTAGGTACGTTAGCTGAATTTCAGTACTGTGATGGGGGCGATACCCGCTCTGTTTGTCCAAAAGAAGATTGTGATTGGTAAGGTGCGAGTAAATTGAAGAGAATACCAATTTTTGCAAGGACTTTGGAGAGGCAGGGAAGGAGACTGATGGGACGGTATTGCTTCAGGTCGGACGGAGAACCATGTTTCTTAACATGTTTCCAGCGCTTCTTTCCATAAGTTTGGAAATATTCCTGAGCTGAGAGATTTATTAAAGAGTGAAGTTAAGGGACTTACGATTAATATGGCTATCATTTTTACGGTTTGTGTTGGAATTTTGTCGGGACCAGTTGACTTGTTAACGTCAAGAGAATTTAAAATGTTAAGGACTTGAGCTTCTGTGACCTGTATTTGTTCCAGAGCGGGTATCGTCTCCCCGTTATGTTCGTATGTAGTGGGTAGCGTCAGTCCGGCAGTGTCGATTCTAGTCTGAGAAACAAAGTAGTAATTTATGAGGTTTGCTTTTTGTGTGTTGTCAGTTACAATTTCGAGGTCAGCATTTTCCAGTGGTGGTATTACGTCATGTTTTGTTCGTCCTATGAGCGTTTTTAGAGTTTTGTGGTATTTATAGGGGTCGTGTTTGTATTCTAGTAATTTGTTGATGTGTTTTTGCAAGTGTTCGTCCTTAAGTCGTCTGTTTAGCGGTGTTGTTCTATTCCTTTGGAGTCGCCACTTGAGCCAGTCGTGTGTTGTTTGACTTTGTCTTGCAAATCGGAATAGTCTATCGCGCTGTGCCGCACGATAGATGACTCCAGCGGCGCGGCAGCAGCGGACGGGCGCCGGTGACGCAGCCTGGGAACGCAGCAAAATCACCAGCAGAGGCATTGATGCATTGAGGCAGCGAGCGCAGGTGGCAAGTTAAACAAACGTTAAGCAGACGTTTGTAAACAAAACAAAATATGTTACGTGAATAAATAAGTAAATGTTGCGTAATAACCATTGAGTGACTCATTGTGTGAAATGTTAACGATAGGTGAGCATTATCACGCACAAACCAGACACCATAGCAAACCCATAGCACACAAAAGCACGAGTAACACAAAATTATGTAACTGCAAAAACTCCATTTTCAAGAACCGCTAATGTGGGGTCAGTGCGCAACGCTTCGAATGGCTTCTAACATGCCAAAGCGTATATACAATAAGTGATCACATTTATACGCCGTGCTTTCTGGTAGACATAATCGCCATACACACGCAAGCAACGACCGCTGTCGGCGCCGCCCCGCTCTTTAGGTAGACTTGTCATTCAAGGCGGCGCCGTCTCGGCAAAATGCCAACCAAACAACAATGAAAAAATTACACAAGCATACAAACTAATGTGGAGTATAGTATGACGCTTAGTGCCCAATCACGAATCGTCATCATACTCAACTTGTGACCGTCACAGACGCTGGCGTCCACGGATTGACGGCGCCCACGGACCCACGACGGCCGGGTCGGCCCAGCCCGGCTCCTCCGCGCTGACCGGTCCTGGCGCCGCCGGCCGCGCCGGCCCAGCGCGCCACGATGACGCGGCGGCCGGGTGGCCAACCACAGCGCCGCACGCAGGTCACGGCACTTGTCCAATGACCTCGCACCACGGCGCGCCAGGTCGGAGGGCCCCTTGAACATGTTGGCAGGGCGACAAAGCAGCCACCGCAATTAGACCAGAAGAGTCGCTGGGCAGATCGGAGTGGCTCCTGGGCAAGTCAGAGGGGTCCCTGGCTAGACGGAAAGGGTCCCTGGGCCGGTCGGAAGGGCCCTTGAACATGCCAGATGAGTTCCTAGCCAGACTGGAGGGGCCCCTGGGCAGGTCGGAGGGGCCCCTGAGCATGTCGGCAGGGTGACAAAGCAGCCAGTGCAGTCCCTGGCCAGGTCGGAAGGACCTCTGGACAGACCGAATGGCCCCTTGACACACAAGAGGGGCTTCTGGGAAGGTCAGAGTAGTTCCTGGTCAGACCGGAAGGACCAAAAGCACGTAGAGATCCCAGATGAAGATTAAATACAAAGAGAACTTACTCCACAATACAAAATATTAAAAGCGGAGTTTTCGGGTATATTGTAACACCCTTCGTCAGGGTGTTACAATATACCCGAAAGCTCCGATTTTATTTTTTCTTGTAGAGTAAGCCTTGTAGGGTTGTATTGTATATATATATATCACTCACTCCACATCATGTCTTTTCGCTTCGCGGATCCCAGATGAGTCCCTGAACACGAACAGGTCGGAAGGGCGTTGAAAAGGTCGGGGGGCCTAGACGATCTGAAGAGACCCCCTGGGCCTTTCAACAGTAAAAATGCAGTTGTCCAGGGAATAAAATTCACAATTTTCGGGCCGCTCCGCGGCGCAATTGAACTACAAAGTCAATTATATGCGGGTTAGAAAAAACGGCCAGTTTCTCGGCGCATTTATGTGTTATGTTGCTACTTTCCTATATAATTGGGCAAAATAGTTCACTTTAGCACTTTTTACCGCACTTTTAAACGCACAATATAGCATTTTTAGAGGTCCGCACCATGCGCAATGTGACGCATTGATGAGAAATCATATCCAGGGCATTAGACTAAAAAAAATCGCGGCGCTCCGCGGCGCAATTTGTTTAGGAGTTCCAGGTCTTGAGTTAAAAAATATTCCAAGTTGGTATAGCTGATTCCAAATTGGTGTCGCTGGTTCCAAAGTTTATATGGCAGTTTTCTAACTTCAGCTCCTAAAAGTTGGTATGGCCCATACCATTCCTGTCATACTGCATTTTCCAACTTAGTAACGTGCCTCTTCATCCGTTTTGTTTGGCCCTTTCAACGCTTGGAAAGGGGCCCTTTCAACGCTCGGGAAGGGGCCCTTTCGAGACGCCCCCCCCCCCCTCCCCTGGACGAAATCCTGGCTACGTGCCTGTCTGAGATGATAGCACCGACAGAAAATGTGATGACTAGTAAATGCCTTCCGGTAGCTAGTGAACTATAGTAAACATACTTCGTACATGTCGCAAGAAATGAAAAAAGTTATAGTTGATAACTTAGTCACATTGAGTACAAACTTGAACGTTGTGACTCCAAAATTCCACTTGAAAATACAGGCTGTGATGCTCTATTTAAAGTGTTCAAGTTTGATCATAAATAAATGGTAATCCGTGCGGGGACGAGAAAGACGGAAATAATATTAAATATATATTACATTATATTGCAGGCTGGGTAGGCCCTTTTGGCCAAGGGCCCTTTTTCTGGAAAAGCTGCCCCCCCCCCCCCCCCCCGCAACCGAAAATACGTGGCGCCGGTCCTGGGGCGGGCTGTACGCTCGCCAGTAGTGTTTGCTGGGTCAGAACCGTCAACGGAAAGTGCCTGCCGGTCTACTGCAACTGGTCTGAAGGATCCGTCACCTGCCAATCATGTCTGCAGATGCCTGGCACAGTATAATGTTGCTGGCCGTACGGACCTGCGCGACCCGTAAAGCCTATTGGTTTCAACAAGATGGTGCCCCTGCCATGAGACCACTCCTGTGATTAAATTCCTCGCATCGAAGTTCGGGTACCGGATCATCTCCCGCAGAAGCAAGCATGCACTGACGCAGCGTACAGCGCGTCCTGTCCTATCTAACACTTCCGCTTCTGGTCGCGGGCCCTACTCATGTTGTTCAGTGTGAGCTACGGACCGTGGAGCAGCTGAATATGGTCGTGTAAAATTAAAAACGTCCCACAGAACATGGACGATGCGCAGCTGAGGAAAATGGAGAAAAATACGCGGCGCCGGGCGGAAAGAGGTCGCTACTTTGAGCACCTGCTGTAGAAAAGTACTGACGCGCAGGGTGATCGGCATCATGCCATCATAAATGTCCCACATTGGGGTCTTGAACGGTATGCGTTGCATTCATGTCAATGTGAAATATATGTCTCTGGTAGACACATGACTTATCACAGGTTCAAATGATCACCCTGTAACTGACATGAAATGAAGTTTGATTGTTTGTATGATCCCGATTAAAGAAACAAGAGATAAAACAGACCATGATGAATCTGATTAAAAGTCGTTATATCAAAACCGCGCCTACATCCTTTGGTGGCCATGTCATCCCGGTTAGAGCAGCGTTGATCAAGTGGGAGCCTCTAGGGTGGTGTTGGCTTGGCCGCGGTCCGGTCAGCCCCCCCCCCCCCCCTCCTACCGAGGAGGTCGTGGCCCCCGCCGCCAGCCCTAAAGCTGGCGCAGCTCTTTGTGTGCGTGGCTGCGTGGCCCAAATCGATCCCAGAGCTGCGTAATGCGTATAGCCGGCGGCGGTCCGGAGGACGGCGCAGCCACGTGGCAGCAGCTCTCCAAAATGGCCGACCGCACGGCCAACGGTTCTGCTGGCAGACGGCTGCAGGGGCTGATAGGTATAGACATATTACACAGCTGTGCTAATCGCCATTTATCAGACTACACATTGAGGACAGTTTACATAAATTGCGATGATGAGCGGAGAAAATAAAATATAAAAATCAAAGGAATTGACTAATATAATTTCAAAGACAATCAATGCGGCAATGGCTCACCAAGCACCTAAAGAACAAATTGTCGAGGGTCACAGACACCAAAGCTAAGAAAATGTAATTGCTGTTTCTTTTGGGCATAAAGTTATACAAGCTGTCGCACGTTATTAAACAAGAATCGCTCGAGATAGAGGGCTCATCTGGTAGCAGTTTCGAAAATAAGACTAGACAAAGTACCATCGGAGAAAAGAACACTGGTGGATAAAAAAATGGCCAAGAAGCTAGTTTTAGGGCAAATTCCAAAAGTAGTGAAGGAGAGGGTGTACGAGGGAGTACGTGCAGACGTTTAAATTCCAATGCATCTAACCGTTTAAAAAAGATACATAACTAAATATTTAATTTGCGCAACAAGCGACACTAAACAGAAACTCATCTCACAAACCCTCCGCTCTTCAATCACATAGCTGAGACGGTTGCGGTGCTGTGGGTGGCGGATTCGCTTGCTGACCGCAAAGTCCCAGGCTCGAATCCCTTCCAATCCATTGTCGCAGCCCATGTATTTGCTGTATTCGATGTCTCGTCTCGGAATGCGTAAATAATTAGAACAGTGGGACGTGTTCACACAAATCCGATAAGCATATATTACGCTTATTTAATCGCAGTTGCTGATGGAGTGAGAGCGGCAAAGAAGTTCGTTTGGCGGCAAGAATCAAGAATCTCCCCCAAAAATATATACAATTTGAAAAACTCATCGGATTTCGCTGGCTTGTGCAAGACACGTTTTTTTTTAAATAACTTTCATAGGAATAGTAGCTTATATTTACTTTCACATTAGGGAATATATCAACATTCGACCGATATTCAGTCGTTTTGGAGTGGGTCGTCTCGCCTTTGCCCCACTCGGGTCCGCCTCTGATCGGAGTGTGTTTCCTGATTCATCCTTGATTTCGACACGGATGATACTTGTCGGCCACGCGGCGTTCGTTGCCTTCCTTGTGTGGCTGTCTGGACCTCTGCAGAGGTGAAGTTAGCACCAGGTACCGTTATTTGTTCGTGACCCCTGCAGGTGGTGGGGGAGCTGGGGGCCGGCCGGGTGTGGCTTCGTCCCTGACCTTGGCCATCGCTCGGCAGTGTCGTGACTCGTGACGGTATCGCCGAGAAGTCCGGCAGAGCGGCCGGGTCGGTCCGCTGCGGCACAGTCATCACTCACGAGTCACACCCGCCAATCCACGGATGGGCCGAGCACCTGTACAACTATCTATTAACACTGCCTTTCAAGGGCGCTGCCAGCAACGGCAGACAAGGTCGTTCCCGAAGGCGGAAAACATTTCCGGTATATATTTACAAAATTATTTGTTTCTTTTATATCGGAAGATGCCGGTGACGATATATTCATTGACATCGCCTCACGATAATTAGTACTGAACGCCAGCAATAATGTAATGCTTTAAAGTGAAATAACGATCTTTTGATTTGTTTTTCTGCAATATGTTATGCAACATGTTTGGAATACAATTGATCGAGCCTCAATTAAAAAATTAAATCACAACCTTTTCTACTTCTTTTTTTTTAGGGGGAATAAAAAAGCAAGTAGTTATGCTTCTTCCGGAGTTCATGATCACTGTTTTCCCTCCACTATTAGGAGTGCGACATATTGGTTTCGACGCTTTGGTTTCAGAGTGCGACGCTTTGGTTTCAATCTGTTCAACGTTGAATACCTCTCGTTGAATTATCAATTACCTCTCAACAAATCGCATACACTAAATACGTCGTCGTATAGGGGGCCAAGTTAAACCGCCGAATGGATCACGGTTTTCTGAAATGTGTATTGATTTTTTACGGAAAACGGTTCAGATAAATGTTGCATGTGCATTGCAATATACAGAATACCGGTATGTTGAGAATTCATGGGGAAAACATCCAATTTAGTTAAAAAAAATGAGTCGAAAACACTAAATAGGTCGCCGTAGGGAGCCAAACTAAGCTGCCGATTTCAATGCACTTTTTTCAAATGCTTGTTGATTGTTCATAAAAGTACATATTCGCAAAAGATATAGTGCAGGAAACATATTGCACACCTTCATGATAAATGACAATGCGTAGACTAATTTTAGCTGGGACAGTGAATTCGTTACCGAGTACTTTCTGACAGGGGCGCAGCCAGACCTTCAGAAAGGGGGGGCAAGCACCTGGGAGAGGCCCCCCACCCCCAAAAAAATACCCCTGGATATGAAAAACTCTACGGATTTCGGCCACTTTATTTTGTGAGGCCCCCTTTTTAGTTTTTTTTTTCTCGTCTACTTTTGATGAGCTGGATTGGACCAGGACCCTCAGTAGGCATTGTACTGAGCGCATTACTAATTTGTATTGTTACGTACTGGAGAGAAAACATATCTTGGCCATGACAACAGGTGGGGGTCGGCTTTTGAGTTGGGGGCGGCTGAAATGACGAAAAAATGTACCCCCATTTTGATACGTGCCTTTGCAGCATTTTTAATGTGGATTTTCATGTTATAGTAGGTAGGTATGTACTTGTTAGTTAGCGCCGCGAAGCGGCGCGAAATTTTTACGGTTTTGCCTGATAAAACCCAGAAATATAGGC
>JAXIVJ010008324.1:0-56163 GCA_036785665.1 Chirona hameri
CTTACAACGTGTCGTCGTTTTCGGCATGCGAGTATGCCAGTCCTCCCATCCTAAATGGCACAGATATAATGCGTAGAAACCTACAGTGTGCAGCTCTCAGCACCACAGCAGGAATCCTCTGGAAGCAACCGCTTGATTGCAGTAATTGTATACTCTTGGCTTCCGTGCGGGCCTCACATCGTGCCTCGTGGTACAGTGCGAGGCGTGAGTGAATGGGTTCTCGGCGGATAACGCGTTAGACGGCGGCGCCATCATAACGGGCGAGTACGAAAAGCAGGCAAACCGAGCACGTATCGACTGGCGAACTGGAAATCAAACCGCATGTTCAACTAGCCAGCTTTTGCGGGCACGAGGAGCACACGGTACAAGTGTACACAGCACAAAATGTGCACACGGCATACTGCACGAGGAGCAAGCAGAACTATACCGCAGTCCCGCCACGTCCACGTCACGTCCGCGCGACGTCCACGTCACGTGCACGCGCACACCGCACACTGTCTAGCATGCACCAGTCGGATAACGAGCAGCTGCGCCCTGTCACGTGTCACGTGGCACAGGTCACTGGACACGCATTTGTTCCGAGGCTGTCCGAGGCGGGGTGGCGTCTGTCTCGTGTGACCAGCTCTGAGACCTTGTCCACACATTTCGGCCGCCGGCACCACTGTCAAGAGATGAGGCGAGTAGAACACTCCCTGCTACAAAACACAAATCCAAAAGTTACCGATGTTTTCTGGTGAGGTTTCTCGTAAATTTCAACTGGTTAGAGGAGGCCGAGGCAAAGTCACTGATGCCGCAGAAGAGTTTCGTGCAGGTCGTGCTGTACCGCTCGACAGGGTTAGACCGACTCCAACTGTGGATCCACTTGCGTGGACGCCAGTGGAATCTGCTCGTGGCGCTGCCTCGAAACTTTGCTCTATCATTGAGTCCAGCCGGTGTCCGTCTCTGATTTGCTCCACACGGTCGCTGTCGACTCGGTACCTCCGAGTTGGGTCTCAGTTTCTCCAGCCGGTCCTGGTCCCAGCTGTTCAGAGGACCGCCCGCTTTCCGTCTCTGGATCTCCACTCGGTGCCGTCTCTCAGTAAGTTCGCCTGTCCCGTCCTCCGTCGCTCCATCCGACCTGCAGGCCCCACTCGCTCTCTATCGGCCTCCGGTTTCGTAGAGCTCCAACCGGTGCTGGTCTCAGCTGCACCAGCAGATCGCATGTGCTGCTACTGCTCCCGGTCTGAGATGGTCGGCCCGCTCACGCTCAGTTGATCCAACTGCTGTGGGAGCGCCGCTGTCTCCTGGCCCCGGTGTCGCCGCCTGTGCCCGCCAGCCGCACCAGGCCGAAGAAACTGCGGTCCGGCAAGAACATCGAGATGCGCATGCGCTCTATGTCGCGAATGCTGACCGAGTCGCCTGTAATAGGAGGCAGCAGTGTCAGGTTTGCTGAACGTGGCACGTCACATGAGTCATGCGCCCTGTGTGCTGATCAATTTTCAGATCGACATTCATATTCCGACGCAACGCCGAAAAGGACGGTTGAGTGACGAATCAGTTGTGGATTGGAGGAGGTGGCGCCTCGCTGCATTGGCGGTGGAGTTGGAGTTGGTTGGAGTTGGAGTTGAACGGGACCGGTTCTGTCGACAGAACGTTCCGGATGTGTTCACTTGTTCCGGATGTGTTCACTTGTTCCGGATGTGTTCACTTGTTCGCTTACGTCTGCTGCAGCCATCACTGATGATTGCCGGTAGTGATAACCTGCACCGTGACTCAGGCTGTGTTGGTGATACTGGATCACTGATGATTGCCGGTAATGATAACCTGCATCGTGACTCAGGCGGTTTTGGTGATACTGGATCACTGATGATTGCCGGTAATGATAACCTGCATCGTGACTCAGGCGGTGTTGGTGATACTGGATCACTGATGATTGCCGGTAGTGATAACCTGCACCGTGACTCAGGCTGTGTTGGTGATACTGGATCACTGATGATTGCCGGTAGTGATTACCTGCACCGTGACTCAGGCGGTGTTGGTGATACTGGATCACTGATGATTGCCGGTAGTGATAACCTGCACCGTGACTCAGGCGGTGTTGGTGATACTGGATCACTGATGATTGCCGGTAATGATAACCTGCACCGTGACTCAGGCGGTGTTGGTGATACTGGATCACTGATGATTGCCGGTAATGATAACCTGCATCGTGACTAAGACTGTGTTGGTGATACTGGTTAGCGAGGTGAGGAAAAGATCAAAAGATCCCATGGCTGCTCATCAGGGTCGCAGACTCGTTACTACTCGCTCGGTGGCCGCAGACGGTTTCCTGTCGCGTCTCGGGGTATTTCGCAATATGGCGGTCGGACACGGTTGTTGCGCATTTATGTAGTGCAACTTGCAAAGTCCTGGCAATATGAAGGCAATCTCATTAGGTATTCCGCATTAAATACATCAGATGAAAGTTGAGACTCGTCCGATATCATGCTGCGAAAATGGCATGAACCGAGCCCTGGCCATCTGTACCGATGTACGAATTCAGCAAACATTTCGACCGCCCACGACGGTAAAGCAAATGCGGGAAGTCAGTTCAGAGGGGATTAACAATTAATTCATCAAAATGGTAAAAGTGCGCATGTTTTCGACTTGTTTGTGTTACAGACGATGTATTCTGGGCTGCAGCTGTTGTCTGTTGACAGAACTGACTGTGTCTGACCTGCGTCTAGGTAGGTGACTCCGCTGGTGTGGCACGTGTTGACCTTCTGGCGGATGTTGCTAGACTCCATCGTCAGACACTTGGCGAACGAGCTGCCCGAAACCATGATCTGGAAGCCGTTTATGTCACTGGCGTCCAGGTAATTTATCTGCAATAACGGAAAAGATTCGGATATTTTCACTGGTGGATCCAAGAGGGCAAAATGGTCCATGTCCATTGCCCAAAAATGCTTGAAATTGGCCCAAATATATATATATATATATATATATATATATATATATATATATATATATATATATATATATATATATATATATATATATATATATATATATATATATATATATAGATATATAATATATAGATATATTATATATATATATATAGATATATATAGATATATATATAGATATATAGTATAGATATATATATAGATATATATATAGATATATATATAGAATTATATAGTGTGTTTTAGATATATATAGTGAGAGTATATATCTTAGATACTCTATATACATATATATATATATATAATATATATATATATATATATATAATATATATATATATATATATATATATATATATATATATATATAATATATATATATATATATATATATAATATATATATATATATATTATATATATAATATATATATATATATATATATATATATATATATATATATATATATATATATATATATATATATATATATATATATATATATATATATATATATATATATATATATATATATATATATATATATATATATATATATATTAGGGGGCTGAAGCCCCCTCAACCGAATAGGATTGTTCACCACTGATGCTGAGCTTTGCCAGGCAGATTGGATTGGTGACAAAGCGTAAACGCTTGTCGATAAACACTGCGACTGTGGCTAATTTGCATACGGTTCGATTCCGCTTCGTCTGGGGAGGCGTTCGCCGTTCAGAGGCGACAGGCTCAGACTCGGTGACGCCACCCACCTGGGCGTACAGGTAGTAGACACCGGGCTTCTTGACGGTGACCTGCCCGCCGTACAGCAGGAAGTCCTGGCTGTAGCCCATCTCGGTCACCCAGGGCGCGAACCGCCAGTCGGCGAACATGGCGTCCGGCTGGTGGTTGCGCAGAATGCCGTTTCCTGTCCCACAGACGATACAGGTCAGCTCAGCTGATATACAGATCAGATCAGCTGATATACAGGTCAGCTCAGCTGATATACAGGTCAGCTCAGCTGATATACAGGTCAGCTCAGCTGATATACAGGTCAGCTCAGCTGATATACAGGTCAGCTCAGCTGATATACAGGTCAGCTCAGCTGATATACAGGTCAGCTCTGCTGATATACAGGTCAGCTCAGCTGATATACGGGTCAGCTCAGCTACAGATGAGCTGCCACTGAACACGATTTGTTAGTACCAGTGCGGCGCAGTGATTCACTGCGATGCTGCTCTTCAGGAGAACGGCCATTTTGTCTGAGAAATCTTTACCGGAACAGAATATCGCTGAATATTTGCACAATGGGCTCAAGTTGGCAACCGTGGTAATAAATTAGGTAAATATAAATAACAAAAGACATACCCGGTTGTTGGCGTTACCCGAATCATTTAAACGTTAGATAACACTATGCTCAAGTGCAGGGGCGTAGGAACTATGTTCAAGTTGGGGGGCAGGAGGCATTCTGAAGTCGATTCTTTCCATGCAACGCCCATAGGCGTAATGTTAAAATCAAAAATGTTGGGGGGGGGGGGGCAGACTTGTCAATGATTCATATTTGTCATGAATCGATTCACAGTGATTCACGGACCATAATGAATGATTCAATCATGATTCAATCACTCAACATTACCATAATGAATGATTCAATCATGATTCAATCACTCAACATTACCATAATGAATGATTCAATCATGATTCAATCACTCAACATTACCATAATGAATGATTCAATCATGATTCAATCACTCAACATTACCATAATGAATGATTCAATCTTGATTCAATCACTCAACATTAAAGGGAATTGTCGACTTCTTTGTCTAACTCTTTTGATTTTGAATGTGCCACTCTAAGATTTTATGAGCGTGATAGGGAGGTCATGCTCTACCTGTGTGCCAATTTTCATGCACATCAGAATATAGTCTGCTGTTTGACCTTAAACATATGAACTGCTCTAAATCCTTTGATTTTAAATGTGCGACTCTAATATTTTACCAGAATGATCACTAGGTCGTGATCTATCTGTGTACCAATTTTGAAGCCAATCCAAATAGTCCGCGAATGTATTTCCGAATGTGAATGTGAATGTGAGCCAATTGGACACGCGCGTTGTTTATTTTGATTATAAAATGATATTTATAATATTTATTATAATTGCAAATTCCAAGTTCCAAAAGCATTAATGACTTTACGTTTCACTTTTTAAGCGAATAGAACATTTATTTTGATTTTGCATTAGGTATTATTTTTTTTATAAAGCATGATGTGGAATAAAGCGGCGCCGATGCGACGGTGATATTTGGGACATGCGGAGGTCATGCAAATGTTTGTTTATGATTTAGTTTTTGATATGGCATAGCCTAGCAATTAGGAAAAGGTGGGTACCTTTTGATAATTTTTCGTGTGAAAAAGGTGTGCGTGTACTGTGTGGTTTATGAACCAAAGTATGAGTTAGTTACCTTTTCTAAGTATTTAGGTACCTGCGAAAATGGCATGAACCGAGCCCTATGAACCGAGCCTAACGAATACCCCTAACCCTACCAGTTCCAAGGTATTCACCTAGTTAGGGCTGATTGAACAGTGGCTTTGTGCCCACTGGAGTTGGACACAAAGCCTCGCTTTCTTTACACATAGATGAATTACAGGCTACAGCTCAGGACACTGCTCATATAATTGGCCATTAAGTGCCTGGTTTGTCAACAGATGAATGCGGGGCCGCTGGCATATTTTGTGGACAGTTTATGCTGTTCGACCAAAAAAGAATGATTCTTTGAGCAATGAATGATTCAATCAGCCTATTTTCTCTGTATGAATGATTCAATCAGTGACTCACAACAGGTTTGCGCATGAGGTGAATCGATTCATGAGTCATTCATTTGAAATAAGAATGATTCAATCAAAAGTAGTCGATTCACATTGAATCATTGACAAGTCTGGGGGGGCAACCCCCCCCCCCCCCCCCCCCGGCTCCGACGCCTATGCTCAAGTGTATCCACAACATCACCGGATGTTGGGTCCCGTTTGCCTCATGAGGACCAGGCACTGGCGACTCTGATAGAATGCACTGGTGACTCTGATACAATGCACTGGCGACTCTGATACAATGCACTGGCGACTCTGATACAATGCACTGACGACTCTGATACAATGCACTGGCGACTCTGATACAATGCACTGGCGACTCTGATACAACGCACTGGCGACTCTGATACAACGCACTGGCGACTCTGATACAACGCACTGGCGACTCTGATACAATGCACTGGCGACTCTGATACAATACACTGGCGACTCTGATATAATGCACTGGCGACTGTAATACAATGCACTGGCGACTCTGATACAATAAGTCGTGTACAGGAGAAGGCTCAGGATAGACAGGCTTCCCATGGCGGGCTGCGTGCCGGCCAGGGCCTATTTTAACATGTTAACGGGGGGGGGGGAAATGTCCCCCCCCCCGCAGTCAAAAAATGTTGCCCACTCTGATTTCAGTATTTCCATGCAATTTTTTCGCTTGATAAGTATTCAATTAAAATAAAATATGCTTACCTGGTGATCAATGTATACAAATGAAATGCAAATATCATGATATTCCTGAGTTTTAGTATTTCCCAGCCAAAATAAGTATCTTTAAATTATTTCCGGAATATCTTGAATTTCAATATCCTTTGAACAATTGCTCATTAGCGACAGAGTGGGGGAGATCGGGGGTTTTGGATCAGGAACGTCGCCACACAATTTGGAGTGGGTGAGTGCAAATGCTGAGCCGATTGTGTTCAAATTTGGTGTGGTTAGGGATCTCTCAGCCGCCACTTTCCCACAAGTCAGGGGTGTGGTGCTTCTGCCCGTGCGCACGTGTGCACCACATATTTGTGTCTCAGAAACTACTTCCCTGATCGAGTTGAAATTCACCATACATTTCCTTTGCGTTCGCTCGTTCATCGCCAACTACGGCGTCTTAAGGCGGCCGCACACTAGGCCATTCGGCGCGCGATATCACTGCGACATTCCGCGATTCCGCGGTATTCAGCCGCTGAAAAGCTCGACCGGACGAGCTTTTTTCCGCCGCGGAAAAAAAGCTGGTCCGGACGAGCTTTTTCCGCGGCTGAACACCGCGGAATCGCGAAATGTCGCAGTGATATCGCGCGCCGAATGGCCTAGTGTGCGGCCGCCTTTACTACTGGTTCGGTAAAAAAGTTATGGAAGAAAAATGGCGAATGACCTCAGGGTGAATAGATTTTACCTCGCGGAAAAAATACCACATGGATCTTTGCACTGGCAGATCCAGAACGGGTGGGTTGGGGGTTGGGGGCAAAATTCCAAAAAGTCTCACACAATTCTGAAAACGCATCGGATTTGGCTTATTTATTCATTGATAGCTGATTTAACCCGCGCCGTGCGGGGGGAGGCGTTTAGACCCCCCTCGGTCGCCCGTCAGGTTTTTCGAGGATACCGGAAAAACGGCCGCGTGCAGCTCCGCCGTTTTTGGCATAGCTGTTCGAGCATCAATTGTCCACATTATGTTTTTTAAAAAAACTCTGGTCAGGTCAGGTCACCAGACCAGGTCACGTGACCCCAGCTCCCAAAAAAAAACTTGTGGTCACACCATAGCCACAGTTTTTGGCCGATCGAGCTCGTACCTGCAGGATTTCATAAGGTCATAGGTGCCTAAAATTCGTTTATCTTGCATTTTTTGTATATCGGTGACCTAAGATCGGGTTAATTTCGTGACCTAACCATTATAAGTCAATGGGGAAATATTAAAATGCTTCCTATCATGAGGATACGCACGATATCAGCCCAATTCCTTCTGGTTCATCTTATCATAGGCCATTCTTGAAGACCCAGGTGCAATTTGTGTTCAGTGGCCCCTACAGGGTCAGCCGAGGTCATCCGAGGTCACCAACACTTTTTTGTCAATAACTCTAGACAAAACAAAGATAGAGAAGTGAAACTGCCACCAATCTGTTTGTCTCGTCGAGGCACGTCTCCCAATGTGCAGCATGACATAATTGGGTCACCACCAGACTTGTCAATGATTCAATGTGAATCGACTACTTTTGATTGAATCATTCTTATTTCAAATGAATGACTCATAAATCGATTCACCTCATGCGCAAACCTGTTGTGAGTCACTGATTGAATCATTCATACAGAGAAAATAGGCTGATTGAATCATTCATTGCTCAAAGAATCATTCTTTTTTGGTCGAACAGCATAAACTGTCCACAAAATATGCCAGCGGCCCAGCATTCATCTGTGCCCTGTGGACAAACCAGGCACTTAACCCGCGAGTTACTGGGGGGGCTATTTTTTCCCCCCCTCCCGTTATTTTGCAATAACTCCTTAACGACCACCGGTATCGTCACCAAACTTGCAGTACCTTCTCTCACATCAATTCTACACATGTTGGCAAACGGAAAAATATGAGCCTATGATAGGTCAACCGGGAATGACGTCAGAGTGACGTCATGTTCTTCGGTTTTTGTTGCAAAATAATGGTTTGCGGAAAACGCTGTCAAAGGTACGATATTAGAGATAAACTAAACTGTTTTAAATCAAATTACTGACAATAGACCGGGCTATCAAACTGCTATCTCGAATTTTTGAGTTATTTTGAAATTCAAAATTTTGAGAAATCCAAATCCAATTTTTTTTGTTTTTACAAAATTTTCAAGAAAAAATCAGAATTATCCCAAAACAGGAATATATGTGATCGAGACGTATGCGATGAATATGTGTACCAAATTTAAAGTCGATATCTTTAAAAATGACCGAGTTATGACCTTTAAATGACTAAAATCGACCACTTCTCACAGCATTACTATGCATAAAAAACGAATTTCCATTTTTGCTTTTTACTTCTATTTATGCGGAACAAACAATGTTATAATGTCATTTTTCGCGTTCTAGACGAAAAACAAACCCATAAACATGTGTTACAACGCGTAATGACCGTAATCTGCAGTTTGACCTCGTGACCTCGGATGACCTTGACCTGACCCAAGGTCATAAACAGCTTAGAAAGGTACTTAGAAGTGTCAGATACACGAATCATACCGATTTATCGACAGCTTATGCGTTTAATATCGCAATTTTGCGCGACAATTCCATCCATCGAGACCTTTTGACACCGTCAAACATTTTGTACTTGACCTGACCTGTGACGTCATCGGTGACCCTGAGGTCAACAATATTATGTTTCCCTCGATAAATTTCCCAGGGCTATCGAATGCCGTTTGAATTTTTACATTCGGTCCAGTAGTTCCGGAGATCAGAGGGGGGGGGGGGCAAAAAATAGCCCCCCCCCCCCCCCCCCCCCCAGTAAGTCGCGTTATGAAATATACCCCAGTAACTCGCGGGTTAATGGCCAATTATATGAGCTCTGTGTCCTGAGCTGCAGCCTGTAATTCATCTATGCGTAAAGAAAGCGAGGCTTTGTGTCCAACTCCAGTGGGCACAAAGCCACTGTTCAATCAGCCCTAACTAGGTGAATACCTTGGAACTGGTAGGGTTAGGGGTAGGTACCTAAATACTTAGAAAAGGTACCTAACTCATACTTCGGTTCATAAACCACACAGTACACGCACACCTTTTTCACACGAAAAATTATCCAAAGGTACCCACCTTTTCCTAATTGCTAGGCTATGCCATATCAAAAACTAAATCATAAACAAACATTTGCATGACCTCCGCATGTCCCAAATATCACTGTCGCATCGGCGCCGCTTTATTCCACATCATGCTTTATAAAAATAATACCTAATGCAAAATCAAAATAAATGTTCTATTCGCTTAAAAAAGTGAAACGTAAAGTCATTAATGCTTTTGGAACTTGAATTTGCAATTATAGTAAATATTATAAATATCATTTTATAATCAAAATAAACAACACGCGTGTCCAATTGGCTCACATTCACATTCACATTCGGAAATACATTCGCGGACTATTTGGATTCGCTTCAAAATTGGTACACAGATAGATCACGACCTAGTGATCATTCTGGTACAATCTTAGAGTCGCACATTCAAAATCAAAGGAGTTAGAGCAGGTCATATGTTTAAGGTCAAACAGCAGACTATTCTGATGTGCATGAAAATTGGCACACAGGTAGAGCATGACCTCCCTTTCACGCTCATAAAATATTAGAGTCGCACATTCAACATCAAAGGAGTTAGACAAAGGAGTCGACACTTCCCTTTAATGTTGAGTGATTGAATCAAGATTTAATCATTCTTTATGGTAATGTTGAGTGATTGAATCATGATTGAATCATTCATTATGGTAATGTTGAGTGATTGAATCATGATTGAATCATTCATTATGGTCCGTGAATCACTGTGAATCGACTCATGACAAATATGAATCATTGACAAGTCTGGTCACCACTTGACCTTGACCTGAGGTTAAATTTATAAGTTGACCTAACCTGGTCATCATGAATATGATTCGAGCCGCCTTGACAAGACAAACACGATGATTTCAAAATTATTGTCTTATCATTTTCAGGTAAAAAGTTATTTGCGAAAACTCTTTTGCTATTTGTGTTTATATTTGATGAGGTCTGGCGCCTAAACTATTGACTTGAGCTCAAATCTGAGGTTACAAAGGCCGTTGCATTTTTTCAAGAGCTTTCCATTGCTTTTTTTCGTTTGTTCCTAGCTAGCATAGTTCCTGTGATATCTGGAGGTTTCTGGAGCGAAGTCCTAAAACTGGAAAATGTGACCTTCGATGACCTCTGGTGACCTCAATATTGACCTGATAAAGACAATGTCAGAAATAGATTCAAAATTCTTTTTGACAAGCTTTCGAACGATGTTTTCGGGTTTGGTCTACGTCCCATAGTTTTCGAGTTCGAGGGGGCGTCGAAACGCCCCCCCCCCCCCCGCACGGCGAAGGTGACGCCGAGCACCGGCACAGCGCGGGTTAAAGTTAACTTTCTTTAGTAAAAATTGCTTAGATTTTCTTCTATATCAGGAATTATGTCAATCTTGTGCCGATTTCAGGTGGGTTGGGGAAGGGGGGGGGGGGGGGGGCAATTGCCCATTTTGCCCAACCGTAGACCCGCCACTGGATATTTGTATTTTGCAAAAGATGCGGGACTCTGGTGAAAATTGGGCAAATTTAGCCATTTCTTGTGGATTTATATGCATTTTTATGTTTTCCCAATGACTTATAATTGGGAGGTCACAAAATAGACTTCACCTTACATTACCGATATAAAAATCATCCGAAATAGCAGAATCGTAGGTGTTTATGACCTGATTAAATCCTGTGAGTATCTAACTGATCAGTCAAACAATGCGGCTGCGGCACGACCTTACATTTTGTTTGGAGGTGGGAGCACTAGACTTGACTTAGTGACGTGACCCGAGGAGACCCGAGGTAAACAAATTCACAGGATTTGGGCAATTGATAGGCAAGCAGTTGTACCAAAAAAAAATGGCGGCACGAAATGGCGTCGTTTTCCGCTATTTCCAAAAAACTAAGGGGGGATGGCATCAGCACCCACTGATGGATCCAGGGGGCGGACATCAGGGGAAAATGCCCCTCCCCCACAGGAATCTGGGGGGGGGGGGCATGCAATACAAGTATCCTCCCCTGCACGTTCCCTACACTAAACGTGAAAAACAATAATCATAGGAGAAAACTTCATGAAAACGGAAGTTTTTTTCTGCTCTCAAGTGATTTAATTTGAAGTTTGTATGTATCCCTTGCTTTCAATGATAGACAAAACAGCACACCTGATGCAATTCAAGCAGCCCCGGTTGACACGCGCCCCGCTGGGGGGGGGGGGGGGGTGAGGGGTGGGAGGGTTTAGAGGGCAGAATCTGCCACCCCCGGATTTTCTCAATAACTTTAAAACAGTGATAGATATCAACGTGAAACTTTCAGTGCCTTATATTACATCAATTATACGTCTTGTAGCTAAATTTCAATGAAATTTATGTACTATCTTGGAAGATAATTACATTTTAATGACGTCACGTATGCCATTTTTGGTGGAAAAACAATAAATGTTTGAAAATTCGTAAAAATAGAGTTTCAAAGCAAATTGCAAATAAAACGTCAAAAGAAAGGAAATTACATTTTCTATCAAATGGCTATCTCGGATTTGTGATTTTTTTGGTTCTTGACCAAACAAAATATTTGTTTTTGTCCGGAAAAATGTCCACATTTTTTGTTTTTGTTAATTCGAAAAGTTAATTTCTTAAGCTCGAATACCAAAATAAGCTGACCGGCCCAAATCCGCGGAGGAAAAACATGGGGTACCCTTTTGCCAGAAAAAGATGCCCCCAAAAATGGGGGTACCTCCCCCCCTCCCCAGTGGATTTCCCTTGAAATAGGTCCTGGTGCCGGCGCTGCGCTGCGGCCGCTTGCCGGTGCGATGCTACCGCCTACCATTGTAATGCGGGTGGTTTAGCGAGTAGTCGGTGGTGTGGCCCTCGAGGTGGACGGCCGTGGCGCCCATCGACTTGCGCATCTCCTCCATCATCCTCATCAGCCGACGGTTGCGCCGGCTGGCGCCGGAGCCGCCGGACGAGGCGCTGGGCAGATTCATCCTGTGGTGGTCGCTCGTGGCCCCGGTCGCGCCCGTCGTGCGGTGAACGTTCGAGATGCTGGAAGGTCCGGTGGAGAAGCCGGTCGGAGCGCCGCGAGCTTCCGCCGCCTGCCGGCTCTGGGGAACCATACAATCAAGGATGAAAACCACTCAGAAGATGGACGCATGCACGTGATATAATGAAACCGTTACCTGCGCACGGGGTGAGTGAATGCTCTGCCGACTGCCGAGTGTCGACTCGACGACACATCGCCGGGAGTCTGAACATTGGCTCGCCGAACCGTGGCTGCAAAGCACGTGAACCTGGGCATTTTGTTGTCACAACTAGCTGAACTACATCTCCTACATCTCACATTTCATTAATCGTATGCAGCCTGACGTTCGCTCATGAGCCTGGGCTCGTGGTGCACGCACTGCAGTCAGTAATGGCACCCATGTCAGTCACGCATCTGTAACTCCCGTGTGGCTGCAGTCAGTAATGGAACCCATGTCAGAGAAGCCGCACGTGCCCCCGACTCGGAGCCATCCCTCGCGCATCTGTAACCCCCGTGTGGCTGTCAGTGAGCTCGGCTCGGCTTCGGGGAGCCGTCAGCCGCCAGCGCTCCATGCTGCGCTCCGCTCCGGGGTAGCGGTGTGGAATATGACATGGTCGAATTACTCATTAATTTGTGTCAGAGCTGAGAATTATGTGTTGTACAACGAAAAAGTACTGCACAGCGATGCATATTTATCAATCAGTACTGCCCTAAATGATGGGCAGGGAGATCTTTTCCACAGCAGCAAAGGCAACGTGTGTCAAGACCAAACGATAACGCCCAAGCCAACGTCACTGACGTCTATGTTTGGGTACCTGTCTGTCGGGCACGTCGCTATATTCGTGCTCTGTATTTGGAGTCGCTAACGACCGCCATTATCCAGCGGAGCCCATCACGAGTCACACGACAGGGGGTGGCTGACCATGCCGCCCGCGACACAGCGGTGCCGCCCTCTCTCCGCCCTCCCTGGTCACTGACCTTCATCCCTCTCATCTTCATTCGCTTGGCGTCCATCCGCTTGCCGCCCACTCGTTTGCGCGGTAGCCGGCGGCGGCGGCTGCGATGGGCCTTCTTTTCCATGCTGGTGGTCTGCTTGACCCGCGACCTGCGGTGGTGGAGTGCTGGCGCGGGCCGGGACTCGGCCGGCAGCTGCGTGAGCGACCCGGCCGGAGCCGGAGCCGGAGCCGGAGCTGAAGCCGGCTCCGGGTCAGTGTTGACCCTCCCCAGCTGTCCGCCGGGGAACGCCGCGCTGCTTCTGCAGGAGAGGCGGACAGACGGGCCGCGGCCCGGGCAGATCGGTTAAGGGTCAGGGCCCGGCCAGCAGTGGCGGCGGATCGTATTTTCGGAGGGGGAGGGGGGCAAAGAAAACCAGTGGGCCCCCTCGGCCAAAGGGTCCCCCTTCCACGGTCAAAGGCCCCCACCCCAAAACAATGGCGCGAAATGGTATCTCCTCGGATTTAGGTCACTATATTTTGCAGGGCCCCTAAATGGTCGCAAAAAAGTCGGACAGGCCCATGTTGAAGTATCAGGCCTTCCGAGGGCCCCCTCAGGTCTACCGATGGCCCCCGCAGGCCTACCAAGGGCCCCCTCAGGCCGAATGAGGGCCTTCTATCGGCCTTTGAGGGCCCATCAGGCTGGCTGGGGGCACCTCGGAGCCCTCGGTCAACTTCTCGGAGGGACCCTCTTATAAATTTATGGGGGGCAAAACCATATGTTTGCCCCCTCCCCCCCCCCCCCCTCCAACTTCTTGGGGGGGCAGCTTCCCATTCCCCCCCCCCCCCCTTATCCGCCGCCACTGCCGGCCAGCGCAGTGCGGCGTCGGGTCACGGCGGGCTATATAAGGCGATGGCAGCTCGCCGACTGCGGGGAGCTCCGTGATCTCGGTGGCATTTTGTCGCCGCTGCTGTAACACACTGGGGACAAATGCGCAGTTGTCTGTATTACGTCATCAGACATTAACCTCCTTCGGTGCGAGTTATCTGTTGGTTCTTACTGGACGCTACGTTGTCCAAATGGTTGGTGTCCTATTTCGTGAAAACGTATTAGTGGCACTTGCCCTACATAAACATAAACCGCCAGCAATCATTATTGCAGTTGTTTGCGCTGAATGCATTCCGCTTTCCCATTAGATAATTGTGTCAACGAGAGGGACGGTAAGTTAGATTATTAGCGCCGAATAATAAGAGGCGACAGCATGCTGTCAGTTGTCACGCAGGCGTGCCAAAGCTCTCGTGGTACTTATGCCCAACCTATCGTTCGGTAGCATATCGTTCTTTAGGTGTTTACGCTAGAAGATGGTTCGCCCGTTAACCCGTTAACCCAGGGACATATTTTCAAGAGATGACTTGACCCAGTGAATCATGACACATCCATGAGCTGGTCCTATGTGCATTGTCAGGTCTGTTGATCTTCACTGGTGTAGGTAGTTGAGCATAGGCGTACACAAGGGGGGGGGGGGGCAAACGGGGCAATTACCCCCCCCCCCCCTCCCCTGAAGGTCCGTACGTGCCCCCTTTGGTCGAAAAAATGACTGATTTTTTCGATTTGTTTAAAGGGATATTGCCACCTCCGGAGGATTTCTAAAAATCAACTTAACCCTCGCCCTACGGGGGGGGGGTGGCTGACAGCCCCCCCCCCCCTTGAGGTTTTTCTTGAATACCTTTTGACACATAGGGTGCATCTTGCTGAAATTTTTGGTAGCTGAGTTTACAACAATTATACATAGGCTGTACAAATGTAATTGAAATTGGTTAAAGGAAATAGTTCACCTTCAACATTAGTTTTAAACTGAGATAGCAGTTTTGTAGCCCGTGTTGGGCATTGTTGCGAATTGCCTGCCGCCGGTTGGCACATCTCCAATACGAGTATATCTTTACGCGACTACTTTCGAATCTGATTGGCTGAACCATTTTTTACATTCGCGTGACGTCAGGACTCTGACTCAGAGAGTATGCATATAGTTTTGATAAACAATACAAATTTACGGCCTTCTGTCCTGAATCGGCGCGATATAAGGCCATTTTTGACAATATAAAAAAAAAAATTGTATAAACAATGTAATTCAATCGTGTTGGGTAAAAAAATTCAAGGTGAACTATTTCCTTTAAGTAGTTTGGGAGATAATAATGTTTTGATGACGTCATGTTACTATATAAAAAAAATCTTAGAAAACATAGTTGTAAAGCAAATTGCAAACGCCATTCACCAAAGATACAAAATGGCATTTTCTTTCAAATGGAAATCGCGGATTTGCAAAATTTTGGGTTTTTGACCCCCAAAATAAAAAAAAACTGATTTTTGTTTTGGAAAAATCCCCATAAAATCAAAATTTTCAAAGATATTAGAAAACCGGAATATATGTGATATAACTGAGTATGTACAATACCCATACCAAATTTCAAAGCAATATCTTCATTTTTGACTGAGTGAGATGGCTTCCTAAGTGCAAGAAACTGACGTCATTTTTAAAATAACTTTTTTTACATTTTTGGACAAGATACGAACAAATCATTACCTTTTTGTATTTCTGAGCCAATACTGGTCTAGGAACATGCCTTTTTATTTACATTTATCAATTTCTAATTTTGAGGTTTTCTGAAGAGCAAAATCGCTGTTCTGGACGTGGTAAATCCGAGGTCATTCACTTGACCTGGAAGGTCACCCGTTGACCTGAAACCTAAAAATCGCATACTGTTAGATTCCTCTTATGACAGGCAACATGCTGGTTCTTACCGCATTGCTCCAAGTTGTTTGTTTGGAAGTTAACAGAGGGGGCCTGTCAGCCCCCCGTAGGGCGAAGGTGAAAAAAGCTCCCATAGGGCGAGGGTTAAATGAATGGAGGGGATCAACAATCATGTATGCTCAAGCTCAAACTTGCTCCTACAGCACCTAAAGCAGTGTATCGGCAAAGCATTTCGTATGTATTCTGACTCCAAAACGTTGGTCCCAGCTGTGCTCAGTACTAGATTCATGATGGCCGCTCTCATCCAGTTTGGCTGTGGTATTGGCGCCCGCCCAAAGCCGAAGCATACGAATTCGCCGAGACTTGACCTTGAAAAGTCTATCAGTGTTATAAGGTATAGGTCACATAACTCCTACGGTCCCAAAGTCGAGCCATCGAAATTCTTGCTGTTTTATTATGAAAGAGGCTAAGGTTGTTGACAATATAATTACCTGCATACGCTTTTTAATTGTAAAGTGCACTGACGGAATGGTGATATTGAATTTGCAACATTCAAAAGAAAATAACAGTCCGCAAGGAAGTGATTCTAAATAGTGATGTGCCGACTCCAATTTTACGAATGCTTGGCAAGCATGAGTGGTGCAAATGTATTTTTTGATCTAATGGGGGGGGGGGGGGAGTTTCGGGAACCAAATTTTGTAGGTGAAATCGGACACGCTTAATCCACCGATACACACCAGAAACTCCATATTGGCCTGCCAGGTGGCAATATCCCTTTAAGGATAAAATGTTGCAAATACGCCCCTCTAAAGATAAAAGATATAGTGAGCCAAATCCGGTGAGTTTTTTTTTTGTGGGGGTACCTTATCCCCCCCCCCCCTCTGAGCAAAAATCACCCCCTGGAGTGAATCCTGGGTACGCCACTGTAGTTGAGCCAGCTATAAACTATTGTCACGAGGGCCGGCCTGGGTCCATGCGCCACGAGCCGATATAGCAATGATATAGCACTGCGCTGACTGACACTGACCTGCGGTGAGGCAGGATCGTTCGGCCAACTGACCTGTGGTGAGGCAGGATCGTTCGGCTCACTGACCTGTGGTGAGGCAGGATCGTTCGGCCAACTGACCTGTGGTAAGGCAGGATCGTTCGGCTCACTGACCTGTGGTGCGGCAGGATCGTTCGGCCAACTGACCTGTGGTGAGGCAGGATCGTTCGGCTCACTGACCTGTGGTGAGGCAGGATCGTTCGGCCAACTGACCTGTGGTGAGGCAGGATCGTTCGGCTCACTGACCTGTGGTGAGGCAGGATCGTTCGGCTCACTGACCTGTGGTGCGGCAGGATCGTTCGGCCAACTGACCTGTGGTGCGGCAGGATCGTTCGGCTCACTGACCTGTGGTGAGGCAGGATCGTTCGGCTCACTGACCTGTGGTGCGGGCAGGATCGTTCGGCTCACTGACCTGTGGTGCGGCAGGATCGTTCGGCTCACTGACCTGTGGTGCGGCAGGATCGTTCGGCTCACTGACCTGTGGTGAGGCAGGATCGTTCGGCTCACTGACCTGTGTTGAGGCAGGATCGTTCGGCCAACTGACCTGTGGTGAGGCAAGATCGTTCGGCCAACTGACCTGTGTTGAGGCAGGATCGTTCGGCCAACTGACCTGTGATGAGGTGGGATAGTTCGGCCAACTGACCTGTGATGAGGCAGGATCGTTCGGCTCACTGACCTGTTCGTTGAGGCAGGATCGTTCGGCCAACTGACCTTGTGGTGCGGCAGGATTGTTCGGCCAACTGACCTGTGATGAGGTGGGATAGTTCGGCCAACTGACCTGTGATGAGGCAGGATCGTTCGGCCAACTGACCTGTGGTGCGGCAGGATTGTTCGGCCAACTGACCTGTGGTGAGGCAGGATCGTTCGGCCAACTGACCTGTGGTGCGGCAGGATCGTTCGGCTCACTGACCTGTGGTGAGGCAGGATCGTTCGGCTCACTGACCTGTGGTACGGCAGGATCGTTCGGCCAACTGACCTGTTCGTTGAGGCAGGATCGTTCGGCCAACTGACCTGTGGTGCGGCAGGATTGTTCGGCCAACTGACCTGTGTTGAGGCAGGATCGTTCGGCCAACTGACCTGTGATGAGGTGGGATAGTTCGGCCAACTGACCTGTGATGAGGCAGGATCGTTCGGCCAACTGACCTGTGTTGAGGCAGGATCGTTCGGCCCAACTGACCTGTGATGAGGTGGGATAGTTCGGCCAACTGACCTGTGATGAGGCAGGATCGTTCGGCTCACTGACCTGTTCGTTGAGGCAGGATCGTTCGGCCAACTGACCTGTGGTGCGGCAGGATTGTTCGGCCAACTGACCTGTGGTGAGGCAGGATCGTTCGGCCAACTGACCTGTGGTGCGGCAGGATCGTTCGGCTCACTGACCTGTGGTGAGGCAGGATCGTTCGGCCAACTGACCTGTGGTGAGGCAGGATCGTTCGGCTCACTGACCTGTGGTGCGGCAGGATCGTTCGGCCAACTGACCTGTGGTGAGGCAGGATCGTTCGGCTCACTGACCTGTGGTGAGGCAGGATAGTTCGGCCAACTGACCTGTGGTGAGGCAGGATAGTTCGGCCAACTGACCTGTGGTGCGGCAGGATCGTTCGGCTCACTGACCTGTGGTGAGGCAGGATCGTTCGGCCAACTGACCTGTGGTGAGGCAGGATCGTTCGGCTCACTGACCTGTGGTGAGGCAGGATCGTTCGGCTCACTGACCTGTGGTGCGGCAGGATCGTTCGGCTCACTGACCTGTGGTGCGGCAGGATCGTTCGGCTCACTGACCTGTGGTGCGGCAGGATCGTTCGGCTCACTGACCTGTGGTGCGGCAGGATCGTTCGGCTCACTGACCTGTGGTGCGGCAGGATCGTTCGGCCAACTGACCTGTGGTGAGGCAGGATCGTTCGGCTCACTGACCTGTTCGTTGAGGCAGGATCGTTCGGCTCACTGACCTGTGGTGCGGCAGGATCGTTCGGCTCACTGACCTGTGGTGCGGCAGGATCGTTCGGCTCACTGACCTGTGGTGCGGCAGGATCGTTCGGCTCACTGACCTGTGGTGCGGCAGGATCGTTCGGCCAACTGACCTGTGGTGCGGCAGGATAGTTCGGCTCACTGACCTGTGTTGAGGCAGGATAGTTCGGCCAACTGACCTGTGGTGCGGCAGGATCGTTCGGCCAACTGACCTGTGTTGAGGCAGGATCGTTCGGCCAACTGACCTGTGGTGCGGCAGGATTGTTCGGCTCACTGACCTGTGGTGCGGCAGGATCGTTCGGCTCACTGACCTGTGGTGAGGCAGGATCGTTCGGCCAACTGACCTGTGTTGAGGCAGGATCGTTCGGCCAACTGACCTGTGTTGAGGCAGGATCGTTCGGCCAACTGACCTGTGGTGCGGCAGGATTGTTCGGCCAACTGACCTGTGGTGCGGCAGGATCGTTCGGCTCACTGACCTGTGGTGCGGCAGGATCGTTCGGCTCACTGACCTGTGGTGAGGCAGGACCGTTCGGCCAACTGACCTGTGTTGAGGCAGGATAGTTCGGCTCACTGACCTGTGGTGAGGCAGGATCGTTCGGCCAACTGACCTGTGTTGAGGCAGGATCGTTCGGCTCACTGACCTGTGGTGAGGCAGGATCGTTCGGCCAACTGACCTGTGGTGAGGCAGGATCGTTCGGCTCACTGACCTGTGGTGAGGCAGGATCGTTCGGCCAACTGACCTGTGTTGAGGCAGGATCGTTCGGCTCACTGACCTGTGGTGAGGCAGGATTGTTCGGCTGTCGGGCTTCTCCGTGGGCGTCCCGAAGCTGTCATAAACGCGCATGCCCGGCTGGTTCTCGTGGAGCCCCGGCCGGTAGCCGTACGGGTGGTCTACAATCGGGATTCCGGCGGCACTGGTCTGCTGTGAGGCGGAGGAAACTGACCGCCGCTGTCGGGACGATCCGGCCGACACAAACTGCCAACAGATACGGTAACTGATGTCACACACCGACCAGTACTGTCCGGCCGACACAGCCAACAGACAACAGATACGGTAACCTGAAAAAAAGATGGTTGTTTAAGTGGTACGACATTAAAGGAAATAGTTCACCTTCGGAAAAATTTCAGAACACGATTTTATTATATTTTTTAATAAGTTTCTTTTTTTCTTTTTTAAAATGGTCCTACATCGCGCCAATTCAGAACAGAAGGTTGTAAATTATTAATTGCATCGTGTGCGTTATTGGTCTGCGCATGCTCCATGAAGTGCTGGCACAATTCAGACGGTACGGTATATCATATATGCGCCGCATTCCTTCGCCAAAACGTCCAATATCTTCGGCTGGAGAGTCTTTTCAGTCAATAAAACAGTCAAGATAGGGATTTCTCAACACGGGCTACAAAACTGCTATCTCAGTTTAAAACTAATGTTGAAGGTGAACTATTTCCTTTAAGGTGGGCGCAAGATTACATGTAGCCTGGCTAGCATAAATGAACACATTTGCTTTATGGAATGCTTTTTGTTTTTTACATCCATCTTCAAGGTAATTTTAGAATGCTTTCGAGAAGAAGAAAAAATCGTTTTAGTTTCGACGATCTGGGCGTCGTCTAGAAGGTTTCCAGCTCATTCTGCGCTCGTTTCCACAAATAGAAGCAATAAGCCTCCCTAAAATAGTATGACAGAGCAGCAGCGGTGTCGATTTTTGAAATCGATGTGGGGGGGGGGGGGGGGCGAACAGGAACGGATCCAAGGGCAGCCTATTAGCGTCATGGCTCTACACATTTTGAGGAAATGCTAGGCAACTTGTACAAAGGACTAAGGAGAGGATTTTGTAATAAATTCATAATGCAAAAGCAGACGAAATCTCGCGAAACGAGTTTTGGACTTCTGTCGGACGACTCAAACCAACGTTTTTGGCCGGTTTGCATCCTCCAGAAGGCCGGAGGCCTTACTTGGAACACTTACTTAGTAAAACGGCAATGTTAACCTGACATTGACTGGGGGGGGGGGCAAATATCTGCCCTGAAGTATTTTCGCAATAGCTTAAAAAACAATAGAGACATCAACGTGAAACTTTGGGTACTTTCTCCTACACCCAAGGTTACGCCTACACCGACTTTACGTCTGCTGAGCATAAATGAAGCAATTTTGCCGCGAAAAATCGGGATATAGCTAATTTAGTGACGGCACTGCACAAGAGTTTTAACTTCACTGAAATGAGGTCAGGTGGTAAAATGACTTTCGTATATTTTTTTGCGCATAGTTACCTTTTGTAACCTGACGTTGATCGTGACTTTTACCCAAATTATCACTTTTGCTCATGCGGGATGTTCATTTTACCTTTAAGAGCACTTTGGGTGATAATGGTCACAATCGAAGACTTTGGATGGAAAGTATGGCCCATACACTCAAATACTTACATTTTGACCTTTCACCTCTTACCGTGACCTGATATTTGACCTAACAAAAAAATCGAGGATGATTTAAATGCGTCTTATTGAGAGTTTTCGAATGCTTTCTTACGCGTCTCGCTGCGCTCATTGGTTCGAAAGATAACCAGGGGCCAATATCCCCCCCCCCCCCAGTCAATGGCGTTCGAAATTTACGCCATGCATTGACTGGCAATACCACTGTTGCGGTATTGCCAGCATTTCATGCGGGGACAATCTTTATCCTCCATATTGCTAGGGTTGTGTGCACACGCTCAAAGATTATGTCTTTAAAAGTTATGCTGAAATAGCCTGCGCTCATGATAACGCAGAAAAGATAAAAAATAAAAAATAAAGGACCAAAGAACTTATATTGTGCCGTGCGGCTTCGTCAGAGTTCCTTTGACGAAGCCGAAAAAGGCGCAATATATAAGTTATTTAGTCCTTTATTTTGTATAAGTATGTGAATAAATAACCTTCTGCTCATGTTATATCTTATATAGATATATATATATATATAGAGATATATAGATATATAGATATATAGATATATAGATATATAGATATATAGATATATAGATATATAGATAGATAGATATATAGATAGATAGATAGATAGATAGATAGATAGATAGATAGATAGATAGATAGATAGATAGATAGATAGATAGATAGATAGATAGATAGATAGATAGATAGATAGATAGATAGATAGATAGATAGATAGATAGATAGATAGATAGATAGATAGATAGATAGATAGATAGATAGATAGATAGATAGATAGATAGATAGATAGATAGATAGATAGATAGATAGATAGATAGACAGACAGATAGATAGATAGATAGATAGATAGATAGATAGATAGATAGATAGATAGATAGATAGATAGATAGATAGATAGATAGATAGATAGATAGATAGATAGATAGATAGATAGATAGATAGATAGATAGATAGATAGATAGATAGATAGATAGATAGATAGATAGATAGATAGATAGATAGATAGATAGATAGATAGATAGATAGATAGATAGATAGATAGATAGATAGATAGATAGATAGATAGATAGATAGATAGATAGATAGATAGATAGATAGATAGATAGATAGATAGATAGATAGATAGATAGATAGATAGATAGATAGATAGATAGATAGATAGATAGATAGATAGATAGATAGATAGATAGATAGATAGATAGATAGATAGATAGATAGATAGATAGATAGATAGATAGATAGATAGATAGATAGATAGATAGATAGATAGATAGATAGATAGATAGATAGATAGATAGATAGATAGATAGATAGATAGATAGATAGATAGATAGATAGATAGATAGATAGATAGATAGATAGATAGATAGATAGATAGATAGATAGATAGATAGATAGATAGATAGATAGATAGATATAGATAGATATATATATATATATATATATATATATATATATATATATATATATATATATATATATATATATATATATATATATATATATATATATATATATATATATATATATATATATATATATATATATATATATATATATATATATATATATATATATATATATATATATATATATATATATATATACATACATAGATATAGATATAGATATAGATATAGAGACAGAGATAGAGAGATAGAGAGATAGAGAGATAGAGAGATAGAGAGATAGAGAGATAGAGAGATAGAGAGATAGAGAGATAGAGAGATAGAGAGATAGAGAGATAGAGAGATAGAGAGATAGAGAGATAGAGAGATAGAGAGATAGAGAGATAGAGAGATAGAGAGATAGAGAGATAGAGAGATAGAGAGATAGAGAGATAGAGAGATAGAGAGATAGAGAGATAGAGAGATAGAGAGATAGAGAGATAGAGAGATAGAGAGATAGAGAGATAGAGAGATAGAGAGATAGAGAGATAGAGAGATAGAGAGATAGAGAGATAGAGAGATAGAGAGATAGAGAGATAGAGAGATAGAGAGATAGAGAGATAGAGAGATAGAGAGATAGAGAGATAGAGAGATAGAGAGATAGAGAGATAGAGAGATAGAGAGATAGAGAGATAGAGAGATAGAGAGATAGAGAGATAGAGAGATAGAGAGATAGAGAGATAGAGAGATAGAGAGATAGAGAGATAGAGAGATAGAGAGATAGAGAGATAGAGAGATAGAGAGATAGAGAGATAGAGAGATAGAGAGATAGAGAGATAGAGAGATAGAGAGATAGAGAGATAGAGAGATAGAGAGATAGAGAGATAGAGAGATAGAGAGATAGAGAGATAGAGAGATAGAGAGATAGAGAGATAGAGAGATAGAGAGATAGAGAGATAGAGAGATAGAGAGATAGAGAGATAGAGAGATAGAGAGATAGAGAGATAGAGAGATAGAGAGATAGAGAGATAGAGAGATAGAGAGATAGAGAGATAGAGAGATAGAGAGATAGAGAGATAGAGAGATAGAGAGATAGAGAGATAGAGAGATAGAGAGATAGAGAGATAGAGAGATAGAGAGATAGAGAGATAGAGAGATAGAGAGATAGAGAGATAGAGAGATAGAGAGATAGAGAGATAGAGAGATAGAGAGATAGAGAGATAGAGAGATAGAGAGATAGAGAGATAGAGAGATAGAGAGATAGAGAGATAGAGAGATAGAGAGATAGAGAGATAGAGAGATAGAGAGATAGAGAGATAGAGAGATAGAGAGATAGAGAGATAGAGAGATAGAGAGATAGAGAGATAGAGAGATAGAGAGATAGAGAGATAGAGAGATAGAGAGATAGAGAGATAGAGAGATAGAGAGATAGAGAGATAGAGAGATAGAGAGATAGAGAGATAGAGAGATAGAGAGATAGAGAGATAGAGAGATAGAGAGATAGAGAGATAGAGAGATAGAGAGATAGAGAGATAGAGAGATAGAGAGATAGAGAGATAGAGAGATAGAGAGATAGAGAGATAGAGAGATAGAGAGATAGAGAGATAGAGAGATAGAGAGATAGAGAGATAGAGAGATAGAGAGATAGAGAGATAGAGAGATAGAGAGATAGAGAGATAGAGAGATAGAGAGATAGAGAGATAGAGAGATAGAGAGATAGAGAGATAGAGAGATAGAGAGATAGAGAGATAGAGAGATAGAGAGATAGAGAGATAGAGAGATAGAGAGATAGAGAGATAGAGAGATAGAGAGATAGAGAGATAGAGAGATAGAGAGATAGAGAGATAGAGAGATAGAGAGATAGAGAGATAGAGAGATAGAGAGATAGAGAGATAGAGAGATAGAGAGATAGAGAGATAGAGAGATAGAGAGATAGAGAGATAGAGAGATAGAGAGATAGAGAGATAGAGAGATAGAGAGATAGAGAGATAGAGAGATAGAGAGATAGAGAGATAGAGAGATAGAGAGATAGAGAGATAGAGAGATAGAGAGATAGAGAGATAGAGAGATAGAGAGATAGAGAGATAGAGAGATAGAGAGATAGAGAGATAGAGAGATAGAGAGATAGAGAGATAGAGAGATAGAGAGATAGAGAGATAGAGAGATAGAGAGATAGAGAGATAGAGAGATAGAGAGATAGAGAGATAGAGAGATAGAGAGATAGAGAGATAGAGAGATAGAGAGATAGAGAGATAGAGAGATAGAGAGATAGAGAGATAGAGAGATAGAGAGATAGAGAGATAGAGAGATAGAGAGATAGAGAGATAGAGAGATAGAGAGATAGAGAGATAGAGAGATAGAGAGATAGAGAGATAGAGAGATAGAGAGATAGAGAGATAGAGAGATAGAGAGATAGAGAGATAGAGAGATAGAGAGATAGAGAGATAGAGAGATAGAGAGATAGAGAGATAGAGAGATAGAGAGATAGAGAGATAGAGAGATAGAGAGATAGAGAGATAGAGAGATAGAGAGATAGAGAGATAGAGAGATAGAGAGATAGAGAGATAGAGAGATAGAGAGATAGAGAGATAGAGAGATAGAGAGATAGAGAGATAGAGAGATAGAGAGATAGAGAGATAGAGAGATAGAGAGATAGAGAGATAGAGAGATAGAGAGATAGAGAGATAGAGAGATAGAGAGATAGAGAGATAGAGAGATAGAGAGATAGAGAGATAGAGAGATGAGAGATAGAGAGATAGAGAGATAGAGAGATAGAGAGATAGAGAGATAGAGAGATAGAGAGATAGAGAGATAGAGAGATAGAGAGATAGAGAGATAGAGAGATAGAGAGATAGAGAGATAGAGAGATAGAGAGATAGAGAGATAGAGAGATAGAGAGATAGAGAGATAGAGAGATAGAGAGATAGAGAGATAGAGAGATAGAGAGATAGAGAGATAGAGAGATAGAGAGATAGAGAGATAGAGAGATAGAGAGATAGAGAGATAGAGAGATAGAGAGATAGAGAGATAGAGAGATAGAGAGATAGAGAGATAGAGAGATAGAGAGATAGAGAGATAGAGAGATAGAGAGATAGAGAGATAGAGAGATAGAGAGATAGAGAGATAGAGAGATAGAGAGATAGAGAGATAGAGAGATAGAGAGATAGAGAGATAGAGAGATAGAGAGATAGAGAGATAGAGAGATAGAGAGATAGAGAGATAGAGAGATAGAGAGATAGAGAGATAGAGAGATAGAGAGATAGAGAGATAGAGAGATAGAGAGATAGAGAGATAGAGAGATAGAGAGATAGAGAGATAGAGAGATAGAGAGATAGAGAGATAGAGAGATAGAGAGATAGAGAGATAGAGAGATAGAGAGATAGAGAGATAGAGAGATAGAGAGATAGAGAGATAGAGAGATAGAGAGATAGAGAGATAGAGAGATAGAGAGATAGAGAGATAGAGAGATAGAGAGATAGAGAGATAGAGAGATAGAGAGATAGAGAGATAGAGAGATAGAGAGATAGAGAGATAGAGAGATAGAGAGATAGAGAGATAGAGAGATAGAGAGATAGAGAGATAGAGAGATAGAGAGATAGAGAGATAGAGAGATAGAGAGATAGAGAGATAGAGAGATAGAGAGATAGAGAGATAGAGAGATAGAGAGATAGAGAGATAGAGAGATAGAGAGATAGAGAGATAGAGAGATAGAGAGATAGAGAGATAGAGAGATAGAGAGATAGAGAGATAGAGAGATAGAGAGATAGAGAGATAGAGAGATAGAGAGATAGAGAGATAGAGAGATAGAGAGATAGAGAGATAGAGAGATAGAGAGATAGAGAGATAGAGAGATAGAGAGATAGAGAGATAGAGAGATAGAGAGATAGAGAGATAGAGAGATAGAGAGATAGAGAGATAGAGAGATAGAGAGATAGAGAGAGAGATAGAGAGATAGAGAGATAGAGAGATAGAGAGATAGAGAGATAGAGAGATAGAGAGATAGAGAGATAGAGAGATAGAGAGATAGAGAGATAGAGAGATAGAGAGATAGAGAGATAGAGAGATAGAGAGATAGAGAGATAGAGAGATAGAGAGATAGAGAGATAGAGAGATAGAGAGATAGAGAGATAGAGAGATAGAGAGATAGAGAGATAGAGAGATAGAGAGATAGAGAGATAGAGAGATAGAGAGATAGAGAGATAGAGAGATAGAGAGATAGAGAGATAGAGAGATAGAGAGATAGAGAGATAGAGAGATAGAGAGATAGAGAGATAGAGAGATAGAGAGATAGAGAGATAGAGATAGAGAGATAGAGAGATAGAGAGATAGAGAGATAGAGAGATAGAGAGATAGAGAGATAGAGAGATAGAGAGATAGAGAGATAGAGAGATAGAGAGATAGAGAGATAGAGAGATAGAGAGATAGAGAGATAGAGAGATAGAGAGATAGAGAGATAGAGAGATAGAGAGATAGAGAGATAGAGAGAGAGATAGAGAGATAGAGAGATAGAGAGATAGAGAGATAGAGAGATAGAGAGATAGAGAGATAGAGATAGAGAGATAGAGAGATAGAGAGATAGAGATATAGAGAGATAGAGATATAGAGATATAGAGATATAGAGATATAGAGATATAGAGATATAGAGATATAGAGATATAGAGATATAGAGATATAGAGATATAGAGATATAGAGATATAGAGATATAGAGATATAGAGATATAGAGATATAGAGATATAGAGATATAGAGATATAGAGATATAGAGATATAGAGATATAGAGATATAGAGATATAGAGATATAGAGATATAGAGATATAGAGATATAGAGATATAGAGATATAGAGATATAGAGATATAGAGATATAGAGATATAGAGATATAGAGATATAGAGATATAGAGATATAGAGATATAGAGATATAGAGATATAGAGATATAGAGATATAGAGATATAGAGATATAGAGATATAGAGATATAGAGATATAGAGATATAGAGATATAGAGATATAGAGATATAGAGATATAGAGATATAGAGATATAGAGATATAGAGATATAGAGATATAGAGATATAGAGATATAGAGATATAGAGATATAGAGATATAGAGATATAGAGATATAGAGATATAGAGATATAGAGATATAGAGATATAGAGATATAGAGATATAGAGATATAGAGATATAGAGATATAGAGATATAGAGATATAGAGATATAGAGATATAGAGATATAGAGATATAGAGATATAGAGATATAGAGATATAGAGATATAGAGATATAGAGATATAGAGATATAGAGATATAGAGATATAGAGATATAGAGATATAGAGATATAGAGATATAGAGATATAGAGATATAGAGATATAGAGATATAGAGATATAGAGATATAGAGATATAGAGATATAGAGATATAGAGATATAGAGATATAGAGATATAGAGATATAGAGATATAGAGATATAGAGATATAGAGATATAGAGATATAGAGATATAGAGATATAGAGATATAGAGATATAGAGATATAGATATAGATATAGATATAGATATATATATATATATATATATATATATATATATATATATATATATATATATATATATATATATATATATATATATATATATATATATATATATATATACATACATATATATATATATATATATATATATATATATATATATATATATATATATATATATATATATATATATATATATATATATATATATATATATATATATATATATATATATATATATATATATATATATATATATATATATATATATATATATATATATATATATATATATATATATATATATATATATATATAAACACAGTTTTAAAGCAGATTGCAAACGCAATTCATCAAAGATACAAAATGTCATTTTCTTTAAAATGGCAATCTTTGATTTTCGAAATTTTGGGTTTTGAACCCCTAAAGTGTAAAAAAAAACTTTAAAAAAAAAATCCCCACAAAATAAAAATTTTCAGAGATATTAGAAAAACCGGAATATATGTGAGATAACTGAGTATGGGTAATACCCATATCAAATTTGAAAGCAATATCTTCATTTTTGACTGAATGATGGCTTCCAAGTGTAAGAAACTGATGACGTTATTTCTTTAATAACTTTTTTGACATTTTTGGACAAGATACGAACAAATAATTACCTTTCTTGTATTTCTGAGCCAAAACTGGTCTAGGAACATGCCTTTGTATTTAAATCTATCAATTTCTAATTTTGAGGTTTTCTGAAGAGCAAAATCGCTGTTCTGGACGTGGTAAATTCGAGGTCATTCACTTGACTTGGAAGGTCACCCGTTGACCGGAAACCTAAAAATCGCATACTGTTAGATTCCTCTCGTGACAGGGAACAGGCTGGTTCTTACCGCATTGCTCTAAGTTGATTGGTTTGGAAGTTAACAGGGGGGCCTGTCAGCCCCCCCCGTAGGGCGAAGGTGAAAAAAGCTCCCGTAGGGCGATGGTTAAAGCAGGTGCTGTAGGTGCGTGCCCCGGCTCTGCAGGATCTTGGGCAGCCGGACCTCCTGCAAGTGGGTGATGGTGTCATCCACCATCTCGGTTGTCCCGGCTTCATGGATGATTGCGGCTTTCAGCTCCTCTTTTGTCCGAGGTTTGGTGGCATACACCCGATCATTGAGGACCACAGGACCAAATCGAGTGAGCTGAGGTTTGGTGAGTTCGGGGCCCATGGTATGGCTGTATTGTGGCTGATATGGCGGTTCGGAAAGTGGGCTTGCAGTCATTCGAGTGAGCCTCGAGCGGTGTGAGGCATTGCGCCGTCTTGCTGAAGCCATTCTTGATCACGAATGAGGTCACTTCTTTGGCCATATCAGCCACAAGACGGCAATCCCATGAGCCCCGAACTCACCAAACCTCAGCTCACTCGATTTTGTCATGTGGGGCTTCCTCAAGGATCGGGTGTATGTCACCAAACCTCGGACAACGGAGGAGCTGAAAGCCGCAATCATCCGTGAAGCCGGTCGTGTCACAACCGAGATGGTGGATGACACCATCACCCACTTGCAGGGGGTCCGGCTGCACATGATCCTGCAGCGCCGGGGCGCGCATCTAGAGCACCTGCTTTAAGAAGCTGCTGAGAGACGTTGTGATGGCCGATGGTCGACATTGTTGGTGAATGTGTTATGCCATATTATTTTAAGTCGAATGATATCTGAATGTTGATCCTGCGATGTATAATAACACAATTATTAAGAAAAGTCTGAGTACGCTGTATTTGTGGACACCCGGTATATACATATATGTCATTTCACGTCGCCGCCTCTTTGTCCTCTTCCTGAGACCTACAGCTCCACATCACTCATCCCTCCCACCCCATCCCTCACAGGACCCCATCCCTCACAGGACCCCATCCCTCACAGGACCCCATCCCTCACAAGACCCCATCCCTCACAGTACCCCATCCCTCACAGGACCCCATCCCTCACAGGACCCCATCCCTCACAAGACCCCATCCCTCACAGTACCCCATCCCTCACAGGACCCCATCCCTCACAGGACCCCATCCCTCACAGTACCCCATCCCTCACATGACCCCATCCCTCACAGGACCCCATCCCTCACAGGACCCCATCCCTCACAGGATCCCATCCCTCACAGTACCCCATCCCTCACAGTACCCCATCCCTCACAGTACCCCATCCCTCACAGGACCCCATCCCTCACAGGACCCCATCCCTCACAGGACCCCATCCCTCACAGGACCCCATCCCTCACATGACCCCATCCCTCACATGACCCTATCCCTCACAGGACCCCATCCCTCACAGGACCCCATCTCTCACAGGACCCATCCCTCACAGGACCCCATCACTCACAGGACCCCATCCCTCACTGTACCCCATCCCTCACAGGACCCCATCCCTCACAGGACCCCATCCCTCACAGGACCCCATCCCTCACAGGACCCCATCCCTCACAGGACCCCATCCCTCACATGACCCTATCCCTCACAGGACCCCATCCCTCACATACCCCATCCCTCACAGGACCCCATCCCTCACAGGACCAGCTGCTGGGCTCCACTGTGCTCCATCCCTCACAGGGACCCATCCCTCACAGGACCCCATCCCTCACAGGACCAGCTGCTGGGCGCCGCTGTACCCCATCCCTCACAGGACCCCATCCCTCACAGGACCCCATCCCTCACAGGACCAGCTGCCGGATCGAGCTCCCTTCGTACCACGTCGTGCTCCCACCGTACTACAATAGTTCCTCTGGCTCTGCCTCTTCCTCTGCCTCTGCCTCTGCCTCTGCCTCTGCCTCTGCCTCTGCCTCTGCCTCTGCCTCTGCCTCTGTCTCTGCCTCTGCCTCTGTCTCTGCCTCTACCTCTGCCTCTGCCTCTGCCTCTACCTCTGCCTGACTCTGACTCTGACTCTGACGCTGTGGCATATGTCTGCAGTGCGGCTCTGTGCCCAACACTAGCCTGTCGGTACCTCCGAGCGCCGGGGCCGCCGGCGGCGGCGGCCCCGGTCTGCGCAGACAATCCGCCTGCAGCGGCGGCCTGGCTGGCTCTCTGAAACTGCGTCGCAGTTCGTACGTGCCCCCCGCCGCCGGGCCCCCGGGCAGCGGCAGCGGCCTGCTGCAGCAGCTGAGCACAGGCATGGTGAGTCCCGTGTCCGTGCCGGTGCCGCCTCCCGCCTCTCCGCGCCGGCCGTCGCAGCGAGGTGGGTGCCGCCCCGACCCCAGCGTCAGCCCCGCGCTGACCGCTCGCATGCCTCTGCTTCTGCCCGTGACTGGCCGCGCCTGCTGAAGGCTGGCTGTTTTTGGGGCGCCTTGGCAGTGGGGTGCTCAATGGTGTGACTGCGTTCAGCCGCTGCAGGATGAATGGGCTGCATAGACTGGCTGAGTTTTTGTCAGCAAGGTGACCGCAGGACGCATTGGCTTGCGTTTGCTTCTGTGGCACGGCGGCTGCGACTGGGGCTTGGATGGCTTGCCACATGATTGTGTAATACTGGGACCGGGTTTGGACTTGCTTGAACGTTTGTTGGTGGTGATTTAACTAATGAATTTGTACCATTGTATTATTGCAGCATTGCATTTCTGGCCAAATTTTGGAAGTAATGACATGGCTTTGTGGTTCACTTTGATGTTTGTGCTCAGTGTGTTTCTTAAAATGTGCGACATCTGTTGTCTGACAAGCCACTTTGTTTTATGTCGCCTTTAGTGACTTTTAAGCATCTTAGCACCACATAATATATCGTTGCAAATGCCAAAGTAGATATTTGTTTTGAGATTCCAGTTTCAGTTTGAAAGATTGGTATTTGAAAATGGGCAGGTGCATTCCCTGTTTGGTGTGTGATTTTTTTTTGCAAGGAAAAAACAGCTTGCAGCATGATATACTCCATTGGAACATCGGCCGCAACTTGTTGCTTGTTTGTCATGCTGTGACGCAGCACCGTCCATTAGACATTCTCCCTGACATCAAAGAGGTGCCGCCTCGGTCAATGGCAACAAAGAACGTGGTCTCACGGAATAGTACTGTAGTTATTTATGCAGACGAGATGTTGTCGCTTCTTAAATTGAATTGAATTGAATTGAATTGAACCGGGGAGGGACTCTCACCTTTTGCATTTGTACGACATCCTGGATTTCCTGTCAACACTCAGGCGTATCCATCCAAAATAACAACTTTCTTGTGGAATATGATGGAAACCTCTCGCTGAGTTGATCTGCTTTGCTTATTTTAAAGCGTTTGAAGCATACATAGGCCCAGGAACAGGGGGGGGGGGGGCAGAGGGGGCGCTTCCCCTCCCCAACTATGAGACCGGGGGGCGTACCCTCCCCAATTTGGCGTGGCTGATCTTAACGTTCCGTAAAGATACGTATTTTTCTTACAAGACATAGAAAATGTTACAACAACAAACATTTATTGGAAGCCAAACAATAACAACAGTGGGTAGTGGGGAGATGGTGCAAAGGCACACTTGGCCTATAACGAGGCACCATCCCCGCGCGACATTTTGCATTTCTACACCTGACCATCATTGTTTAGTCAATGACCGCAGCAACAGCTTCGCCCCCCGCGCGTGCCGAGCTCCTCTGCTAATTTGAACGGAAACGTTTTGTGTCGGAAATATATTTTTGGAAAAGATGTGCTACCCTCTGAGAACTTGAAGTGCTAATAGAAATTTATATTATTTTTAGATTATTTTTATTAAAAAATTAATAAAAAAACGGGGGCGTACCCTCCCCAATTTGGCGTGGCTGATCTTAACGTTCCGTAAAGATACGTATTTTTCGTACAAGACATAGAAAATGTGAGTTTATTTTGCAAAATTCTGCAAACATCGCACTTTTACTCATGTATACCTTAATTTTGTCCTTTGTCAGCGAGGTTCTGTATAAGAAACCTGATCGAAAAACCAGGGGCGTCGCCACCGCGGAGGGGGGTGGAGAATCCCCCGGATCGCTTTATCGCTTTTATCGCTTTTATCACTCATTGGATTTTGCTTCATAGTGCATTAAGAAATGATTTACAAAATGTTGCCTTAGTAGTAGTTGCTTACTGCTCAGGTCTTCCTTAAAATCCAGTGTGGTTATTTCCGACCGATTTATATAAGTTGCTTCAGGGGGCATGCATGATTGGAGTGAGCTGAGTACCTACCTATACAAATATTTTGTTAATCTTCAGAAGGAAGACTTAGAGGAATTTTGTGAGGAGCGCTGTTATTTGCTTCTGAAGATGTCTTCATGTTTCATGTAATTATTGTGTCAGTCTTTCTACAGTTTCATTGGATCATGGTCAGAACAAACACAAAAGAACGCATCTGTGCTTAAATTTTAGCGCCAAATTTGAAATTTGAGAACTCTGTATTTTGCCCGCAATCTCAATACTAGTCAGCGCCAGCAGGGTGTTACATATGTGCACCATTTGTTGTGGACCTGAAGCTTCTCCAAGATGTTCTCTGACCTCAAGTATGCCAAAAGGTCAGCAGAGACCGTCTCTTGTGCAGAAAGATGGTGTCATAGACCCCAGTGCACAGACAGCAGCAGTGCGTCTGTCGTTGACGGATATAGGTATTTCACAGATATGGCATCAGCCGCCTGACCGATCGAACGTGGCCCTCTCGCAGTCCAGACCTATTTCCCCTGGTCTACTGGTTCTGGTCGGTGGCGTTAACGGAATTTTCGTAAAACCCTCCTGCAACACTCCGTGAATCGTGGACGCCCGTGGAGGGCTTCGCTCGATGGTTCTAACCGGAAGATATCAGGCGTGCAGTGCGGCATATCTTTCAGCGAAGAGCCGAAATCTGTTGCCGCAAAACCGCACCAGTGTGGAAAGCTGATAAAATATACCTGTGCGATATTATTATGAATGAAAACCCTATTGTTTTACGATCATGATAATATATAATTATCAAGTATGAAAATGTCTCTTTTAATTTTAAAGTGTTTTAAAATTAGCATTCATTAGCCGTTTTCACGAAGGATTATTTGCTCTGAAAGATTCTGGAAAGTTTCTGAGAAGTGTTAACAAGTTTTGGTATAGAAGTCTTAGTTCGACGATCCATTCCTTAACTACACAACTTTTACATGCGATTTTTGGCTTGAAATGTCCCTCAGAACTTTGCAATATGTTGGTAAAAATATAATATGTTGACAAAATTGCGGTTTGGTGGTAAGATCAGTATTGATGGTCAGTTGTGATGCCAGATCTCCACCGACAAATACTTGTCGAAGCTTCAGAACGATTCAGAACATTCTGTGGCGTGTGACGCAATTGGACGCATTGGACTCGCCCAATCCGGCCCAATCCGGCGGCCGGCCTGTGCGGCTTGACTTTGACCATGTGCGTGCGTCACGCGGGCCGAAAGCGGCGGCGAATCTATGCTGGCACATCACTGCGCATGCGCGACAGACCTGTGATCCATGACGCTGCCAGATTTAGTAACTAGTATGACGGTATGCTAAACTGAACGAATGGAATGCAGACGCATATGTTCTTTAAAAACGACCAATTTTGTATCATAAATTTGTTATGAGCTCAATACATGTTTCCATAACTATTGAATACTGATAATATCGCCTAAATCAGTTATTTATTTCTTGGAATGTATAATATATTAAGACTTCTAAGTTCTATATAAAACAAAAATCAGAAACTTTTCAGCGCAATAATCCTTCGTGAAAATTACTATTATGAAAGTCCCCGTAGGGCTCCAGTTGAAGTGAAAGTCGAAATCCGTGAATAAAAATTGGATGGCTAGTCAAAATTGGTTCCCCCCCTTCCTAACTTTTAAATCGTGCCCGGGCCTCTGCAAGTGGAACCAGGCTAACTCGTCACACATCACGAGGAAACATTCTAGAGCAGCTTTATTTCCTAATTAGATTTTGTGTGAAACTGTTGACAAAAGGTTTTGGCTTCCTGGAAATAATTAAATTTGTCGTGGAAAGGCGGTTCAAAGTGATCAATGGAAGTTTAAACTAATCTGATGAGAGAGATGAGTTTTCGGACGGCAGATAAAGTGGTAGTTATGACGATGAAACAAAAGCATGTACGAGATGGAGAATTACGATTCCCAGGCTGAATCATCATTCATCAAGTCATTTTCTCGCATATCAAGTAAGCCTTTGATTACAAACATAATTACTGAAATACATCAATAAATACATGAAATACATCAATCATGAAATACATCGATATATTGAGCTATAATATATATTGAGCTATAATCCTTCTTTCTCTTGATCAACAGATTCTCTTGATTAAATTATCTTATCTAAAATAGATTGTCTACAGATTCGTGTAGATTCGTGCAAGTCATAGAGAAAACTAGGGACGGTAAACCCACCATTCTTTTACATTCTGCCAGACAGAAGTCATATTACATTACATTAAATTACAAGGCCATTAGATGATCTCAAAACGAAACATTTTTAATTATTTGTATACCTCGCTTGCTGACTAATCATTGTTTTGCTTGATCGCTGAGATGAATAACACTAGCACATTGCCTGGAAGCTAACCGAACTGTAGTTATTTATTTTACAACCGTTCACCGATTCAATGGCATGATCATTGAGCCAGAAACGGAGGAACATTTGAATACTCCAGAAACAGAGAGTGTGATTTGCAACAAACTTTCTGCAAGGCAGCCCATTCCATTTATGTCAATGCCCAAGGTCCACCAAGAGTGTTCGATAAGCTGTCCGATTTCGCCAACTATTCCTAATTATGCGCTTCAATGGTGGTACTGCTGCGTCTGCTCCTCCTATGCTGCGTCAGCAACTAAGCTCGTATCTTATAGACAGTGGCGAACATAAACAACATTCCGCCAATGATGATAAATTTACATTTATGATGTGGCCTGTCGAATATTCGATTGCCGTCCAGTGAGGCATCGAGCATGACTCAATAGTCAACTGTGCTGACTTCGCCCCGTTCCAGTGTTGTCATCGCCTGACCAGCCACATACATAAGTACCGCTCGAGTCCAGTGCCCAGCTTTCCCCTGCATGCCTGCACGAACGTCATCACCGCGCCCGCCTTCTGACCGCTGGCTGCGCCTGTTCCAGTGCCAACTATTCAGCGGCAAGTGATGGAATGATGGCGCGACGGCGGCTTGGCTTAGTTCGGGCCTACAGCCTCCTCGGATAACCGTCTGCCCGCTCCAGAAAGTCAGCACACACAACGTCCTGCAGGATATCGCCAGAACATCGTGCAGTCACCAGCGTAAATGCAGAAGCCGACAGTCGGACCAGAGAAGTCGTCGCGTCGTGGACACTCACTGCGGGATCTCACGATGAGCGACTATCGCAGCGATGGGAGCTGGCTCCGGTCGCCTGCAAGGCCGATATGTGGCAGGCATCATGACAGTCCTACTTAGCTCACTGTCATTTCTCTACAGGTGGTGGTGGAGATTATGATAGCTCACGTGCTGGTCAACTGCGCCGGGGAGGTGCTATGGAAACGCCAGCTGTGGCTTGACTGCTCATGTCCACACAGGGACGACGTGTGAGCTGATTCTTAGTCGCCTCCTCTATCACTTTATCAGAGCTCGGAGAGATACCAGCGCGGCTGATTACCATCCGCTGCATATCCAACGAAGGCTCCCGCCTGCGCGTCCACTTGTAAACCATTAACAAGGCTACTGCAGTCCGTAGACCGACCGACGCATAACATATCCGCGACACGCCACCAGACGTTTTGCGTAGCGCATCATGCGCCAGCACGACTTCCGACAAGTCCTCTTGCTGGTCGGTTCAAACCGCAGCTGTAGACCGTGCAGTTATGCTCGATTAAGACCTGGTTAGTCCTACGTCGTGCTGTGCTATACTGGATGACCGGATGCTTCAGCGAGACCGAAAGCGCGTTACAGGAAGCTGAGGTTTCCGGTGCATCCACCGAGACATTCGGGATCTGTACAGTAGCGAATGGCCTATATGGTAAGCACGTTCGGTGTTCCAGTTGGAGTGTTTACGCGTGTGTGTATGTGTGTGTATGCGTGCTTCTCTGCTGTTATCGGTTGCTGTGTGTTTGCGGCGATGTTGTTGTGCTGGCGTGGGATCAGAGTCTGAGTGGTGATGCTGATCTGCGCTGATCCATTGGTGTTGCTGTGTGTGGCAGTCCTAATGCTCAGCGTCAGACGGACGGATGCCGAGCGACCCGAACTGCTCTCACGGACGGAACCTGGTTCTGAACTGCGCACCAGCCATAAATGTGGACTCGCTCACCTGTGATTCGTGAACGGCGTGAGATACCATGGCATGGAGCGTATCGTATTCAGGCACGTCTGGCCGCCAGGCGAATCGCAGACAGTGAGTGTCGGACTGCGCTATATATCTCGAGTGTCCATATCCTTCACATTGTTTATCGGGCCCATCCCTTTTGCCGGGTGTTCCGGCATTGCAACCGGTGTTTGTGATAGCTCGTCCCACCGACACTGTTCCCACGAGGCGAACCTCGCAGCCGGTTCCCTCAGAGGTGTTGGCTCTGACTTTCGTGCATGCATGCTGCACATGTATGATACCGCTGCCCGCTGGCGTGGCAGCTCATGCACACTGCTGCTGGTGTGGCTGTTGTCGGTGTTTATGCTGCAGAGGCTCCCGTGTCCGAGGGCTTTGGATGTGATCATATAAACCGTCTGCTTAGGGTGATGTCAACCAAACATTGTTCTGCTAGTCCCGCTGTACATAAACCATGTGTGAAGAGCGAGGACAATTTTCTGTCCATCATTTATCATGTAAATAAACAATTCAAATAAAAGTGCATGTATAATGTATGCGCATCGAGCGCCTTGTGAAGACCTGTAATTTAAACTTCAAAGATGGAAGCCTTTAAAGGGATTATACGGGTTTTTCCCCAGAATAATTGAGTTACATAGTAAAACGTACTTATAAAGGTGGTAGAAGTCCCACGGTAGCCACATTTTTCTGGAAATGACCTCTTCTGCACGTAAGGACATTCCAAAGTGTGCGGTGATGCCACCGCGTATTTTCTGCAGGACCGGCTGAGGCAGAGCCAGTCATCTCTTTTATGCTAATAAAAACACCTCACTTATGACATATTTCCGGTAAAATAAGCAATATTTGAAAGAAAATAAACTTGTTTTGTTCCAACGACACCAGCAGTTACCTAGTTTTCCCATAAAATTATATATTTTTCATGAATTTTCATGCCAAAAAATGAATACGCCACAACCAAATTCTCAACGCTATAGGCCAGAGATAAGAAAACCACAACAACACAAAACCTCAACGAACAGTGTGTAGTAATACAAAGTCCCGTCAGTTTTGAATTGCATAATAATTGTGTGATCCAGTGTAGGACTTGCAGATAAATCAAAACTCTAAAATTGATCTTAAGATAAAAGTGGTGGACAGTAGTGCCGATCAAGTACTCGTTATATGATACTAGTCTCGAAAAACGCCCAAGTTTTAACGCTGATAATTGCTGAAATAATGGACTAAATGAGCATTGAGGTCCCTGTTATATGTCTTAAACGTGTTTAAAGCTCATACAACTGCAAAAGAGTGCATTTACTTTCAGGACGGAAACCCGTATAATCCCTTTAATATTAAACGTGGAGATCTGTAATTTAAAGGGAAAGGCTTTCATCCCAAACGCATAGTATCAGTAGAGTTCCGGAAGCCAAGACATTCAGCGTTAGGCTGTACCGCAAGACGTCAATGTAATGCAGGGTAGCCTACCTATGTTCTCATGGCTCACCGATGGATGGAAACGGATGACAAGGAAACCAGAGGTGCAAAAAATGTTTAGGCTGTCACCAATTGTTGTTTTTAGAATCCTAAGTTAGATGTGTTCAGGTATTCAAGATGCTTCAGAAGTTATAATTTATATTTTCCAGAAATGTTTAAATGTCTTGACTTTCCAGAGATATAACACACCAAAAAGTTAACTTAGTGACAGCAATGTTACTAAAAAATCATATGAGATATCTTACATAAAACTGGATAAAAAGTTGAGAAAATGCTGTTGGTAGTCATGTAAAAACCAGGGGCGGATCTTAGGGGGGGTAAAAGGGCCATGCCCCCCCCCCCCCCCCCAAGGTCCTGATACTATTTTTTGCCCCCCCCCCCCCCAACGGTCGGACGTACAGTCGGAAAAATTGTCTTTGCAGCAGTCAAAATCCAGCTATTCACAGTTAAAAACTTGAAAATTTCGCGCTGCTTCGCGACATGACACAATACGCAATTCCTTATACAAATTTGGACAATGGGAAAATTAATTAATTAACCCTATTAGTGGCAGAGAGGGTAGATTCCGCCCCCCCCCCCCTCATGTTTTTCGCAAATATCTCCCAAACGGCTGAGCGAGAGAGCGAGCCAGCGAGAGAGCGAGACAGCGAAAGAGAGAGAGAGAGAGCGAGACAGCGAGAGAGAGAGAGCGAGCGAGAGAGCGAGAGAGCGAGAGAGCGAGAGAGCGAGAGAGCGAGAGAGCGAGAGAGCGAGACAGCGAGAGAGAGAGAGAGCGAGAGAGAGCGAGAGAGCCAGAGAGCCAGAGAGCCAGAGAGCCAGAGAGCCAGAGAGCCAGAGAGCCAGAGAGCCAGAGAGCCAGAGAGCCAAAGAGCCAAAGAGCCAGAGAGCCATAGAGTCAGAGAGCCAGAGAGCCAGAGAGCCAGAGAGCCAGTGAGCCAGATCGAGCCAGAGAGCCAGAGAGCCAGAGAGTCAGAGAGCCAGAGAGCCAGAGAGTCAGAGAGCCAGAGAGCCAGAGAGCCAGAGAGCCAGAGAGTCAGAGAGCCAGATAGCCAGATAGCCAGAGAGCCAGAGAGCCAGAGAGCCAGAGAGCGCCGCGATTCAAGAGCACTGTCAGACGGGAGCGACTAGCTCGAGGAATGAACAAAGCGAGAACTACGTTTCTGCACGTGCACGTCGACAGACTATATTGGCATGCCACCGGCCAGCCGGGCTTAAAGCATTCCATGAAATATATGAAGATGCAGTGAAGATGGACGGAGGCAGACACTGATTTCCTACGCAGCGTGGCCTGCTGGAATCAGCACCAGTCTGAGCTAGACCAGTTCAGCTCTCAGCTCACTGTAGTTGGTGGCTGTGGGAACGTATCCCGTGGAACGAATAGCGACACCGAATTCTGTCTGCATAATATGCAATCCCCGTTAGTACCACGAAAGTCCAATACTGCATAATTGTTCGACGGTGAATGAAGACGAAGTTGTTCGATATTGTGCGGTTTCTAAAACTGCTGGTATATGAGGAATCAAGTCGCTCAACTCTGCATAATTGCTTCCGGGTATCGCTGATATCAAAGAAAACTAAACAAATCTCAACAACGGTGTCTAAAATATAATTTTCACTGGTTACTTATCAAACTATTGGCTTCCTCAATTGGTTATTTGGGTCTCCAGCAAGCATGCACGCATGATATTTTGCCCACCAATAGCAGAAGACAATGCAGGGTTATGCATCGTCTTGCATCGCATAGTCACTTACACGAAAACACACACACACACACACACACACACACACACACACACACACACACACACACACACACACACACACACACACACACACACACACACACACACACACACACACACACACACACACACACACACACACACGCACACACACACACACACACACACACACACACACACACACACACACACACACACACACACACACACACACACACACACACACGCACACACACACACACACACACACACACACACACACACACACACACAGACACACACACACACACACACACACACACACACACACACACACACACACACACACACACACACACACACACAGACACACACACACACACACACACACACACACACACACACACACACACACCTACACACACACACACACACACACACACACACACACACACACACACACACACACACACACACACACACACACACACACACACACACACACACACACACACACACACACACACACACACACACACACACACACACACACACACACACACACACACACACACACACACACACACACACACACACACACACACACACACACACACACACACACACACACACACACACACACACACACACACACACACACACACACACACACACACACACACACGCACGCACGCACGCACGCACGCACGCACGCACGCACGCACACACACACACACACACACACACACACACACACACACACACACACACACACACACACACACACACACACACGCACACACACACACACACACACACACACACACACACACACACACACACACACACACACACACACACACACACACGTGTGCGCGCGCGCGATTTTGATGACATCCGGGTCATTCGCATGACCTCAGAGGTCACCTAATGACCCAGGACCTTAATGTCGGATATCACCGGCTTCCTGTCATCGCAAGCAATACATTCGTGTATTAAACGAACCTCTCAATTAGGGACGATACGACACGCCAGGGGTGGGATACGGTCACGTAGGTATCGGACCCTGAACTGACGAGAGTTAATATCCAATAAACACGAAAATAGTATGCACAATTTCTGTATTCCCCTCACACAGGTAACATGGTAGCTTGCCATGACATCAGCACACTGCCGCCGCATCAACATCCACATCACCACCAAGTACCAACATGGGTACGTGGTTTTGGTCAACACAAAATTAAGGGAGTAGCAGAGTAACGGACTTGATTATAGAGTAACGGAAGTTACTTGGTCCGTTACCTGTGTTAAAAGGCAACGAGATAGTTACTCCGTTACTGAAAAAATTAGTTCCGTTAGTAACTGAGTAGCGGAGTAACGGAAGTTGCCCACCACTGAAATCAGCGTATCGGATGTTCTTTGCATGTTATTTCAAATAACTTTACTATATTTATAAGTCTGCAAACACATTATGAACCCAAAGAACAGCCGTATTTAATTAGGGAAGGTTGATGAATTACAAACCCTCATTAATCAACAGATAGCTAACATTGAGGAACGAACTAATCCCAATGTACTTCTTAACTTGATCTCAAACACCTCCAGTAAAGAAGGAACCAAACTCTCAACTACAAAACTCTTCTGTCGCAGATACACTCCCATGAACCTGCCAGTCCCATTGTCGACGCCACGGGGCCACCCACGCCGGGCCACGCGCCATCCCGCGCCGAGAAGGCCCTCGTCGCGAAAGTTTGCCGCCGCAGGGCAATGGGCGTGAATTGGCTGATCGGTGGATCGGCAGGCTGACTCCGAAATAGACCGGCCGAGCGGGCCGAATTAGACGAGTGAGGCACCGCGCGCCAGCGAACTCCCGGCCGACTGATTTATCCCACCGGAAGCCGATTCTGATAGGCCGCTGTCATTCATCTGGAAAATGATATCACGCTGATAAATCCGGGTGGCCGGAGGTAAGAGGATCGTGATTTAAGAATCATTGAGCAGACAAGCCATTAGATTGTTCAGTAGATATGGTGAGGTGAGTCACGGATAATATCCGCTCCCATTTCGCTTAACCCTATTAGTGGCAGGTTCCTGTCTACCCCTATTAGTGGCAGGTTCCTGGCTACTCCTATTAGTGGCAGGTTCCTGGCTACCCCTATTAATGGCAGGGGCTGGCGGATTCGCCCCCCCCCCCCCCCCCCCGGAGATCTCGAGATCCACCCGTCCGGTTTTCACAAAACAAACGGCGTTCAATTCCCCTCAACACGATCTACTCTTTTTGTTAAATCCTAAATATTTCATAGGGGGCAACAGGGGGAAAACTAAAAAATGGAGGTAATTTTGATCCGCCACGGCTGTCATGTTTATCAACTGATTTGAACGCAACTAATGGGGATCGATAGATATTGAATTGGAGATTGATATATGACGGTGACTTTTTAAAAGCTAAAAATCATAGGCGTTTGCAGGTCACTAAATATGGCGGTGAAGTAATTGCGTAATAAAACCGCTTTTTGTTGACTTTTTGGGGATAAATGAAATGTTGCGTTATTGTGAAATCAGACATAACAGTTATAAAACATATTGGTATCCATAAGCGGTGCCAGGTTAGTGAAAAAGGAAGGCCAAATAGATACAAAAATTAACCAAAGGCAAGTTGCTACCAAACAATATAAATAAGTTATTGATCATAGATAGTTCCTTTTTACATATTGTACTTCATCATAGGGGTATCCAGGATCCAAAGTGGAGAGACACAAGACCTTTTGATAGGTATATTTTCCGCTATTACAATACTAATTAGACAACAGTGACTATTTCACTTGCAATTTCAATTCACATTTGTTACCCCCCTTCTTACCCTACCTGGAGTCGCTTATTATCCTATAATCATTCATAGAGTGCCCACTGGTCCGTGTTTCATTATAAAAAAAAAATGCAGTTTATTACGTGATTGTAGGCCCATACATCTTAGTTTCCTTGCAATAATATGACCTCCCTTTCTTCGATTCCTGGCACGCCTCTGCAAAAAAAAATGGCTGCATTCCCTCTCCGTGCCTCATATGTGCATATATCATTATAAACTAACTGTCTATTGCGCCGTAATCGCTGGCATATCGTCATCACCATATCAGCCACCCCCTTGCCTGTGCCAGAACACGCCCTTGCAACTCTATATGTAATAAATTATGCAAATAACGGAAGGAGAAACTATATTTTGCATCTTCATAACGACAAATATACCTTATAACGCTCTATTGACTCCCAGCGAAACGTTTCATACTTCCTGTAAACCTCCCCTTTTCACGTCCCTGAAACCACCTCTGTCGTGCAATATTTATTATAATTTATTAACATCAACTAATTTGCACTGATTTCAATCACCGTAAACCTATGTAACTCCTTCATACTTGAAGCAGTTGGGAAGAATCCGTGAAGATCGTATCTCCATATTATCGCCAAATGTCGCCGAAAAAAAATAAAAAAACCGGACCCTGAAACCGCCTCTGTTTACCCGCGCACTGCAGGGGGGTTGATTCCCCCCCTCAGGTGTTTCAAAGATAGCGAAAAAACAGCGGCGCACAGCGCCGCCGGGTTTTCACACACCTGTCAGGACATCAATTGCGCACACTTTGAAGAAAAAAAATAACCTAGGGTCGTCTCAGGTCAGGTCACCAGACCAGGTCAAGTGACCCCACCAACAAAAATGTTTGCAGTTGTGCCAAAGCCAGAGTTTTTAACCGATCAGTTTGAAACTTACACGATGTCATGAGGAAATACGTACTTACAATTCGTTGATCTCAGAATTTTGATATCGGTGACCTAAGGTCAGGTCAATTTCGTAACCTCCCCATAATAAGTCAATGGGGAAATATACAAATGCTAAGAATATGCATGATATTAGTCCAATTGCTTCTGGATCATGTTATTATAGGATATGATTGATGATCCAAGTGTAAGTTTTGTTCAGTGACCCTTATTGGGTCATTTAAGGTCATGCGAGGTCACCATCACTGTTTTGTCAATAACTCCTGACATAATGAAGACAGAGAAGTTAAACAGACATCAATGTGTTTGTATCGTCAAGACACGTCTTTCCATATGCAACATGCCCTACTTGGATCACCACTTGACCTTGACCTGAGGTCAAATTTTAAAGTTAACTTAAAAAGGTCACCATGTATATCATTGAAAGCGCCTTGACAAGATAAACACAATGACGTAAACAGTTTTCCGTTATCCTTATGACATTAAAAGTTAATAGCGAAAAACGATTTAGCAAAAAAAAAACGTCATTTTTCCTTTTTTGACCTATGGAGCCTCAAATATTGACCTGAAATCAAATTTGAGGACCCCTTAGCGATTGCAAATTGCACTGGCTGGCGTTTGCTTTTTCCGTTTGTTTCTAACTAGCATAGTTTTTGAGATATATGGGAATTTCTGGAGCGATGTCCTAAAACAGGAAAAACTGGAACATTTGACCTTTGATGACCTCTGGTGACCTCAATTTTGACCTGAACTAAAACAATATTGAAATACTTTCGATAGAACATGTATCAAGCTATCAAATTCCGTTTTTTGCTTCTCGCTACGTATCTTAGTTTTTGAGATATCAGGGGGGCGGAAATCAACCCCCCCCCCCCTGCAGTTCGTGTTCGGCGCAAAGCCCCTGCAGTGCGCGGGTTAAGGTTAAGAACTCAACATTTTGTCTTTAAATGCGGAAATACATTCTAGGAAAAGTCACCAAATTTCATGGGCCTGCTCTTAGCCGCTCCAGAGATATCTGCGAAAAACCCGAGGGGTGGGCAGAATCCCCCTACCACTAATAGGGTTAAAGAAACATTTAAAACCTTCGTAATTATTTCATATAAGCATCACTTGTTATGAGAAGCATACATTAGTGACCACTAGTGGATTGTTGACTCGTTCACCCGCTATCCCGTTAACACATATTTGTCGGGATACAGCTTGACCCGCTAACCCGTTGACCCGGTAATCCATCGCTATTTTCCAGGATATATCTCAGAACTCTGAATCTGGTTTATTCCGACCCCTTAAGGATTAGGTGCTCTGAGCCCCTGTTAAGAAGTCCACTGCATAGTTTGTTATTTTCCCGCTTACCTCGTTTGGTACCTCATATAGCTTAATTAAAGAAGCTTAAAAAAGCATCATATATAGCTTAAAGAAACTATCACCATCTAACGGTCGGATTAGGGGTGACCTATAAAATGCACTTTTCCGAAAGCAAAAAAAAAAACACTCAGAACCTGTTCCACGGACCTTAAAAAGAGACTTGGCACATCGCTTTTGGTCCTCCTTTAAAAAACCTACCACCTCTAAAAAGCGAAACCTTGCAAAAAATGCATTAATGACAATGGAAGGACGCCACAAGTGGTTTCAGTTCCAGGGCAGAGCAGGTCACCGAGTTATGACGTCATAACCAAAAGTCTGCGCAACGGTTTTTGAGCTGATGGATGCCCTCGTGCTACTTTATTCATTATTATCATCACTTGGCGTTAGCAATGGATCATGACGGTCATCAGTGGTGGATCTAGAGAGGGTACCCCCCCCCCCCCCCCCTTGAGCCTCGAAGGGGCCCAATAGCCCGAGGTGGCCCCATAGGCGATTGAAGTGACTCGAAACGAATTCCACCCCGTTTTCAAACAAATCGTAGGTAAATTTGCCAACTGACCTCCAGAGAGCCTACTCTGGTCTCCGTAGGGGCCACTTCGGCCTCCAGAGGGCCCAGTCTGACCACCATAGGGCCCATTCTGACTTGAAGAGGACCGATTCTGGTTTGTAGAGGCCCATGTTAGCATGTGAAAGGCATATGTTTAACTAAAAGGGTCCATTCTAGCCTCCATTTGTCTTCAAGGTCAAAAAGGCCCACTAAGGCCTGAGGGGGCCTACCAAGGTCAGGGAGCCCACTTTACAACGTGGTCCCCTCCTTGACCGAATCCTGGATCCACCACTGACGGTCATAATATAACTGCTTTGAGCCAGATACAACATGGGACAGGAAGTCAGGATGGGCCCTCAGGAGGTCAGAACTGGCCCACTGTATGCCAGAGTGGGCCCTCTGGAAGGCAAATAGTGGTCCTCTGAAAAGCACAGAGGGGCCATCTGGAAGCCAGAGGGGGCCCTTTGAAAGGCAGAGGGGCCCTCTGGAAACCAGGTGGGCCTCTGTAGGTCAGAGTAGACCCTCTGTAGGCCAGAGTGGGCCTCATGGAGGCAAGAGTGGTCCTCATGAAGGCCAGATGGGTTCTCTGGAACCTAGGGAGTCCTTGGCTGGTCTGGGAGTGCCCAGACTCTGGTCTTAGGGCCTTCTCAGACTGGGACCCCTCAGGCTGGGACCAGGGGCATCTTACCTAGTCCAGGGCCCTCAGACCAGAGTCTGGGCGCTCCCAGACCAGCCAAGGGCTCCTTAGATTCCAGAGGACCCATCTGGCTTCCATGAGGCCCACTCTGGCCTCCAGAGGGCCTACTCTGACCTCCAGTGGACTCGCTCTGGCCTCCAGAGGCTCATCTGGATTCCAGAGGGCCCCCTGCCTTTCATATGGGCCCATATGGCTTCCAAATGGTCCCTCTGTGCATTTCAGAGGACCACTATTTGCCTTCCAGAGGGCTCACTCTGGCATCCAGTGGGCCAGTTCTGACCTCCTTAGGGCCCATTCTGACTTCATGAGCCATATTGTATCTGGCTCAAAGCAGTTATATAATGACCGTCAGTACGTATTTTAAAGCTTTTATTTGACCTCCTTACAAAAGTTGAGTTTATGATTTAATGTTTTGTATGAATTTTCGAGCACGGCTCATGATCACATACACAAAACCTAAAACAACACACCGATTAGCTAGCCAACAGCAACTGTCGACGAAAACATCTTTACTGACAATGAGCGTGACAATCTGTTCGTATGCACTTTCAACGAAATAAGTAAAAAACAAGCTGTTGTCTAAACTTTGACTAAGTTTCAAATGCATGTGTTTACATAGTTATGAGATGATACGCCAGGAGGCGATATTTCTGTTCATGACGGGTTTCAACTGACGAATGAAGAGCGATTCGCATATCTTACGATGGGGATGATCTTTTGTTTTTGCAAAATGTGAACTGAAAGAGGTATTTCATTACGCGGGATTCGATAGTCACCATAGACCGAAATAAAGTGATCACCAATGGGAGTGTCTGGCGTCTTGTTTCTCGCTGCTAAAACATGTTCATTGCACCGTAATCGAATGGGCCGTCGTGACTCACCCACGTAAGATATATGATCGCCCTTCCTTTCACACAGTACACACGTTACATAATACACAACACCCGACGTTAAACACTTTCCCTTTAAACCTGACTGACAAGCATTGCATACTCTTCTGCCAGACGGGCACTCAGGCGGCGAGAAGGCCGAACAAACAAGACTGTTCTTCAGAGTATTTTTGTTTTCCCATGCTACTTTAACATCTAGTTCTGACTTTTTTTTACAATCCTGTTGACTTTAGCACACATCGCTTCATCAATATATGGTCCCAATGCCTTACATAACCACAGCGTTAACAAGACTAAATGGCCGTCAGTGGTGGATCCAGGATTCGGTCAAGGAGGGGACCACGTAGCAAAGTGGGCCCCCAGGCCTTGGTGGGCCCCTCAGGCCTTAGTGGACCTCTCAAGCCTTGGTGGGTCTTTTTGACCTTGAAGATAAACGGAGGCTAGAATGGACCCTTTTAGTTAACAAAATATGCCTTTCACATGCTAGAATGGGCCTCTACAAGCCAGAATCGGTCCTCTTCAAGTCAGAATGGGCCATCTGGCAGTCAGAGTGGGCCCTCTGGAGGCCGAAGTGGCCCCTACGGAGACCAGAGTGGGCTCTCTGGAGGATAGAATGGGCCCTCTGGTCAGAGTGGGCAAATTTACTTACGATTTGTTTGAAAACGGGGTGAAATTCGTTTCGAGTCACTTCGAATCGTGTGGGATGCCCCCTCTAGATCCACCACTGATGGCCGTCATGATCCATTTCGCCAAGTGATGATAGTAATGAATACAGTAGCACGAGGGCATCCATCAGCTCAAAAACCGTTGCGCAGACTTTTGGTTGTGACGTCAGAACTCGGTGACCTGACCTGATCTGGAACTTTTTCTGGTGTCAAAATGTTTCAAATGAATCGTTTTACCAGCCGAACAAACTTGATCGATGTCACTGAAGCGGATCGGAAGTTATTGAGAATAAATTGGGGCGAACGACCACTTGTGGCGTCCTGCCATTGCTATAAATGCATTTTTGCTAGGTTTCGTTTTTTTTCGAGGCGGTCGTTTTTTTTGGAAAGGAGGACCAAAAGCGATGTGCCAAGTCTCTTTTTTAGGTCCGTGGAACAGGTTCTGCGTGTTTTTTTCTTCGGAAAAGTGCCTTTTATAGGTCACCCCTAATTTAATGGACGGAACATCTCCGAGCCCGAACGCGTTCAGCGCTTGTTCCCAACTGACCCCGGCCGCACGCCGTCCGGTCAGACCGGTGCGTGACGTGCCAGTCGGCCAGCCAATCAGAAAGTCGGGTCGGCGGGCGGTGGTCTGCCAATCTGAGGCCTGTTCAGTGTGCACGGACCCTGCGGTTGGCTGCGGTTCGGCGGTCAGCAGTGGTCGGCAGTCGGTGGGGTAACTACAAGTGGGGATGGGGCGAACGGTATGACGTCACACGGCTGCGGTTGGTTGCGGTTCCGGCGGTGGCACGGAGCAACCGCAGGGTGACATGTCCGTGTGTTCAAGAGACGCCTGCTTGTGATGACTCAAGAGGAAAGGGACGGGGCTTGAGCCTGCTGGAAACTGCCGAACCGCAGGTGGTCGTGAACAGTCCTCAGGTGTCTACCAGACCAAAATTGAATTGCGCGTCGAACGTTATCAAGGTTTTGGGCTGGCAAGGTCACCCGACCGCTCTGATCCGCTTTGTTAGCAAAGCCTCGGACAGTCCTCACGCTAACGAACGACGAAAAATATTTTGTGTTGACGGTTAATCTTGATACATTTGAATTCGTATTACATCCTACTCTGACTTACGGAGTCAAGCGAAGCCATTTTAACACGGCACCATTCAATATCGCAAACTTGTGTAAGAGTGCAAATTGCTTTCCTGATTTCGGTGAGATTAGTAGTCACTCAACTTGATGTACTTTAGGCAAACTTGCCACCGCCGTTTCCGAAGTAGGCAACCCGAGAGCAGCACTGGCGGCCAAGCGGCATCTCATAGAACCTTAAATCGTTTTCAGAGCTGGCCAGAACGGCGGTTTGATTGTTTTCTCTGCTCAAAAAGGTCTCATTATGGTCCGAATTAAAGGCATAAATTAGACTGGTGGGCCAACATAATCGTAATAGCTCAAGTGCGCATCTTCTGTCTGGGGCTGTGACAGTAAATGTCTGATGACGTATACATAAATACAAATATCGCATTAGCCGTTTTCACGTAGGATTATTACGCTGAAAAGTTTCTCAAAGATTCTGAAAGTTTTGAAAAACTACACAACTTTTACATGCGATTTTTTGTTGTTGATAGAAAAGTCCCTCATAATTTTGTAATATGTTGGTAAGAATAAAATATTTTGACAAAATTGCGGTTTGGTGGTAATAAGCAAGATAATTATTGATCGAATCTTCCTGAAACTTTTGAGGAAGATTCTATCAATACCTATCTTGCTTATTACCACCAAACAATTTTTCATTAACACCAAAACAATTTTGTCAACATATTTTATTCTTATCAACATATGAAAAAATTATCAGGGTCATTTCTAGCCAAAAATCGCATGTAAAGGTTGTGTAGTTTTTCAAAACTTGCGGAATCTTTCAGAAACTTTTCAGCGCAATAATCTTTCGTGAAAACATGTTATGTATTCATGGCCTATGGGCGAGTCCAATGATCTAAGTTTGTCATGGACGAGACGCGTAGCGTCGAGTCTATGACGAACTTGCATCATTGGAATTGATTTATCATACAACTCAACGATTGAATTCATTTTTTCTCTCTCAAAAGTTCAAAAAGCCTCGCCCATAGCAAAGTAAGCATCCAATGACCAAACAATGAGGATCACCTACTTTGCGGTCATTGAACTCCTCATGATCACATCCGGGAGACCGTGACGAGATTTGATCATAGGCAGTTACAGATGAAGAAGAATCGCTATGGAACACGGTCTTTCAGTTGCATGATAATACAAATGTGATGCTCCGCTATAGATGTCGCTACTGTAATACCGGCTAGAGTCGCCAATATTGTGATGTGAACAGAGCTGCAGACGGCGCTGCGCCCTTGGCCATAACTTAACGTGGAACAAAGATCGCATTGTTTTTTCTCACGAATTTCACTTCAAAACGCATTGATAGCTTCTAGTAACTCAAGTCACATTACAAAAACTATGCTGTCATATTCGTTGCAATTTGTATAATGTATCAATAACATCAGACACACGTTTATCAGTGAAGACGTCATTGTACGCTGTGATTTCAACAATTCATGAACAATCACAACAACACAAACATTTCATGTTCGCTTAAATCAGTGGCTTTCAGTGTCAAGAGCAGGGCTGCAGAGTCGGAGTCGAAGTCGGAGTCAGAGTCGGTCAGAGTCGGCAGTTTTGGCCGGAGTCGGAGTCGGAGTCGGAGTCGCTAAAATCTTACCGATTCCGATCCGGCCCGGAGTTGGAGTCGACTTTTTGGCAATTGGCGATTACTTTGGTCGCTAGAATAGTCGTTGGCCTAGGTACATTAACTTTACATCCCTTTCGAGAGAAAACAAATGAGTGGGAAATGAATCGAATGGAAAGTTTACTCGTAGCGGTAGATTTGCGCCTGATGAAGATAGGGCAATAATGTTTACGTCATCTGATGATGATTGGGGGTTTGGACGCACCGTCTCTTACGGTCACTCGGCGCCCATTTGAATATCATCGTGCAAGTTTCGTCAAGGAGCTTCGAAGCATACCATGGTAACCAGGTTACCTAAGTCAAATTCAAAATTTGTCCTCAGGTCAAGGTAATTTAAGGTCATGTGGTGAACCAGGTATGTCGTGCTGCGCAATGTCGGACGCGTCTCGACGAGACATACACAGTGGTGCCGGTCTCAAGTTCTTATCTGCATTTTATCCCGCCGCCTGCAGGCGAGCGCAACTGGGCTGGACTCGCGGCCGGCACACCCGGCACTGCTAAGCGGTTGGAGAACAGATATAGGCCGGAGTCGGAGCTGGAGTCGGAGTCGGAGTCGGAGTCGATTTTTTCAGACCGGAGTCGGAGTCGGAGTCGGAGTTGTTAAAACGATGTCGACTCCGCAGCCTTGGTCAAGAGTTTGGTTATTTCATTTTGACGACCAGACTAACTCGTTACCCCCTTCCTCATTGCGCAGACCACAGTTACCCCCTTCCTCATTGCGCAGACCACAGTTACCCCCTTCCTCATCGCGCAGACCACAGTTATTGGCTCTAAGCTATGCGGTACAGCATAACTTCAGGCGTTTACTACTAAAGCCATCTAGGGACATGGATATAAGCAGACATCTGTGTTGGTCTTAATTTAAATAAGCAATTCCCAACATATGACAACACGTAAGCCGTAACATAAAGCTGAGCACCATTTAGTATCCATTTATAATTGATTGGTATTGGTGCTTCTTGCGATATTGTGGTAACAGTGAAACAGGGACTGCGGTGCGACTGTAGATGGTGTGATAACAGTGAAACAGAAACTGCGGTGCGACTGTGGGATGGTGTGGTAACAGTGAAACAGGGACTGCGGTGCGACTGTAGATGGTGTGATAACAGTGAAACAGGGACTGCGGTGCGACTGTGGATGGTGTGGTAACAATGAAACAGGGACTGCGGCGCGACTGTAGATGATGTGGTAACAGTGAAACAGGGACTGCGGTGCGACTGTAGATGTTGTGGTAACAGTGAAACAGGGACTGCGGTGCGACTGTAGATGATGTGGTAACAGTGAAACAGGGTGCGGTGCGACTGTGGATAGTGTGATAACAGTGAAACAGGGACTGCGGTGCGACTGTGGATAGTGTGATAACAGTGAAACAGGGACTGCGGTGCGACTGTAGATGGTATGGTAACAGTGAAACAGGGACTGCGGTGCGACTGTAGATGGTGTGGTAACAGTGAAACAGGGACTGCGGTGCGACTGTGGATGGTGTGGTAACAGTGAAACAGGGACTGCGGTGCGATTGTGGATGGTGTGGTAACAGTGAAACAGGGACTGCGTTGCGACTGTAGATGGTGTGGTAACAGTGAAACAGGGACTGCGGTGCGACTGTAGATGGTGTGGTAACAGTGAAACAGGGACTGCGGTGCGACTGTATATGGTGTGATAACAGTGAAACAGGGACTGCGGTGCGACTGTAGATGGTGTGATAACAGTGAAATAGGGACTGCGGTGCGACTGTAGATGGTGTGGTAACAGTGAAACAGGGACTGCGGTGCGACTGTGGATGGTGTGATAACAGTGAAACAGGGACTGCGGTGCGACTGTAGATGGTGTGGTAACAGTGAAACAGGGACTGCGGTGCGACTGTAGATGGTGTGGTAACAGTGAAACAGGGACTGCGGTGCGACTGTAGATGGTGTGATAACAGTGAAACAGGGACTGCGGTGCGACTCTAGATGGTGTGGTAACAGTGAAACAGGGACTGCGGTGCGACTGTGGATGGTGTGATAACAGTGAAACAGGGACTGCGGTGCGACTGTAGATGGTGTGGTAACAGTGAAACAGGGACTGCGGTGCGACTGTGGATGGTGTGGTAACATTGAAACAGGGACTGCGGTGCGACTGTAGATGGTGTGACATTGTGTCCGAGCTGCGGGCGGTAGTACTCGGTATGAGCGGGTCAGCCGCCCGCGGTGAGGACGGCGTCTGTATCCGCATGGTCCGCATGTCTTTTGACGCGATTGGCACGGTGCTCCTGCAGTTGGTCAATTCCAGCATCTCTCTCTCGGATGTTCCTCAATCCTGGAAACACTCCCTCGTTTACCCAATCCATAAAGCCGGTGATCCTTCTAATCCATCCAACTCCCGGCCAATTTCCATAGTTCCAGTGAGCTCCAAAATTGTAGAGCCATCAACAGCTCTACAATTACCTCTCCCAAAACCACCTCCTTTCCTCAACTCAGCACGGTTTTCGTCCTCGTCACTCGACGGAAACCGGCCTGATATCCATTTCCGATCATATCCTTTCCGCTAACGACCGTGGAGAGCTGTCCCTCCTCTGCCTGCTGGATTTGAGCAAGTGTTTTGATGTGATAGACCATGCTAAATTATTGACAAAATTGCAGCTTTACGGAATTGATATTACTTGGTTTTCTGCATATCTTCGGAATCACACTCAGAGCGTGAGCTTCACTGACGCTTTGGGCAACACACAAATTTCAGCTCCGCTTCCCAACAACATCGGGGTTTTTGAGGGTTCTGCACTCGGCCCTCTGCTCTACTGCGTCTTCGCCAACGACCTCAGCTTGTTCGCCGAGGACGCAGTAGTAGTACAGTATGCCGATGATACACAAATGTTAGTCAGTGGCAAAAAGTCAGAGCTCAATAACGTTGTGAGTAGGATGGAACGTGCGCTTGCTTCTCTAGACATCTGGTTCCGTGGAAACGGCTTAAAAATCAACACTGAGAAAACTCAACTGATGCTGTTGGAAAGCGCTCAAATTTTGCGCAATGCCCCGAACTTCAAAGTAAAATTTCGCGATCACACTCTCGTACCTATTTCAGAAGCTAAGAATCTCGGCATCACCTTCGATAGCACGTTGAACTGGGACGCCCATGTAACCTCCGTCACTAGACGCTGTTTTGGCATTCTCAGTGGTCTATCACATCTTAGGAGCCGCCTGCCATCGTCTGTCATCTCTGTGCTGGTCAACGCTCTGGTTCTCTCGCAGGTCCGATACTGCATCACCATATATGGTAACGGTTCACGGAAGAACCTGTCTCGAATTCAAAACATGATTAACTATGGGGCAAAAGTGATTTTCGGCCGCAAAAAGTTTGCTCATGTATCGGACCTGCTTGAGAAGCTGGGTTGGCTCGGCGCGGAGAACCTGGTATTGTACCGCACTTTGTGTTCGACACACAAAGTGCGCCGTCTCGGCGAGCCTGAGGAGCTGGCCGCGGGTCTCGCCACTGTGGCTGAGATGCGCGAGGTGCGGGAAATGTCGGGCAGGACCACTCGCCAGGACTGCGACCTGTTTGTGCCCCGGTCGCGCACTGAGATGGGCAAGAGGCGCTTCAGCTGTCGCGATCCGGCACTGTACAACTCGTGGCTCCCAGACCTGCTGGAGCTTCCCGTGCCGCCGTTTGCTCGCCGCCTAAGGCGACATCTGTCGGCTCAGTCTGCCGCGCCCGACTGACTCTATTAGCCATTTCCCGGGCCCGTATGTGATGTATGTGATGTGCTTCATCTTGACCTATATGAAGTGTGAGTGACTGTGTTGCGCATCCGCCTGATCATTTGACCTTCTTGTATCTTCCGACGAGAGGTGGTAACAGCCACACGCTTGTTGTGGATCACTTTAATATACGTCTGAGTCTGAGTCTGACAATGTGCAGTGCGCGCCATCATCGAACAAATCAGCTACAATTTCTCACTTTGCTGCTCAATCCCTATTACCCCCTCCCCAAGGATTTATTACCCCAAGTGGGATAATTTACCCTATTTGAGAATCACTGGCCTAAATGGAGAAATATATTGTGTACATCCGAAGCGTATTTTCGTCCGACAGGCAATCAGAGCCTTGACGAATACACGACAATAGTTCCAAAATTCGTTGTTAGTGATTTCGAGTCCAAACACCTCTGACTTGTATAGCCATCGTTTGTTTCACGTGTTTTGTCGCGTCACTTTGGCCACCTCAGTTGAAATATAATAGGAAGGTTGGTCTATCAGCCAGAGCCTTGTTCATCTGCTTTACAGAACTGATCGCTTAAAACTTGACTCCGCTGTAGATGTCGCTACTGGTAGCACTGGACAGAATTGCCATTATTGTGATGTGAACAGACCTGCGCGTGGCGTTGAGCCCCTAATTGGACACACACTGGATGCTCTTCGATAACTCTAACACTTATTTGTAGGCATGCGTGGAATGGAACAGACTTTTTAAGGAATGTTGTTATATAATACCCAACAATACCCAATAAGGCGTTTTACTGGTCTGCA
>JAXIVJ010008325.1:0-7500 GCA_036785665.1 Chirona hameri
CCTTAAATCAGATTATGTAAATAACACTACTACAGCAAGTAACAAACTTGTTTGCTGGGCAATTTGTGATAATTTGAAGAACAAAATATTTGTATTTCACATGTGTGAAATGTGAATGTTTGTACTATGGCGTTGCATGAGTGGAGTTGGAGTTGCATTGTGTGAACCTGAAGTAACACCCATAAATGTGCATGTGCATAAATATATTTGCTATACCCATAATTGTGTTTGTGTAAATACATGTGTGGATGTGCTTCTACTGCAGCAAACATTGCAGCTACCAGTATGAATCACCCATCAAAAGATGCGACTTTTCAAGACGAGTGTCGTTATTATTTTCAATTAGAAATCCAATGAAAATTTACAAAGTTATGGCCAATAATATGTATAGATCATCATGAACTTATTGTGAGGCACCATCAACCCAAAACAACATTTTTTTTTTTAAATTCAATCGACATATTGTAGGTACCCATCAAAACATGCATATTGTCACGAAGCCTCTTTTGGTAATTTTCAATTGGAAATCTGTTAAAAATTAACCAAGTTATTTACTCAAAACCTGAATTCACATGTATAATAGTGGCATAAATACTGGATGTCCTTCTACTGCAGCGAACATTGCAGTTACAGGTACGAACCACCAATCAAAAGATGTGCCTTGTCAAGACGAGTGTCAGAATTATTTTCAATTGGAAATCCAATGGAAATTGACAAAGTTATGGCCAATAATATGTATAGATCATCATGAACTTATCGTGAGGCACTGTCAACCCAAAACAAACATTATCAAACGTCAATCGACATATTGTAGATACCGCGACCAGCTACTCATCAAAACATGCGTATTGTCACGAAGCATCTTTTGGTATTTTTCAATTGGAAATCTGTTCAAAATTGACAAAATTATTTACTTAAAACCTAGTCACATGATTTTCAGATTTGTCGTGCTTGCCTTGGACCACAACAGCGGCGACAGCGCAATCTAGACGAATCAGCTTCGTGAAACGGATTTTGAACCAATGGCTATTGGCTACACCAGACTAGGAACAAGCCTTCCTTACAATTATGTTACCAAACACATGATTCGTTCCAGTGACGGTCGGTTATTATAGAGTTCAGTGCGGTCGGTTCAAATAGCGAAAACGAAGTGCGGTAGAAATACTAATGACGTATGCGAAACGTCACGAGATTTGTCAATTTTAAATAGCTCCAACGGTTTTTGCGTTGAAACTCATCAACTAGGTCGTTTTGGAAGGAAAAATTTCAGATTTGGAGATTTCTCAGTACTACCGACAATCTGGCTATCTCAATACAAAACTAATGTTAAAGGTTCACTATTCCCTTTAATATGACCTTGGCAACTCAATGCTCCACTGCCTGGCAATGGCGACGGGACGGTAATGGTTATGAAGTAGAAATGATAAAATGTTGAAAATATGCCCCTTTAAAAATATAGTGGGGCAAATCTGGTGATTTTTTTTTGGTGGGGGTACCTTATTCACCCCTCCCCCCTGATCAAATATTGCCCCCTCCCGGAGTGAATCCTGGGTATGCCACTGTCTGTAGAAGGGTGAACATTAATGAAAATATCCACTAGCATTGTGCCAGTTTTTCTTTGTAGAAATGACATGAATTCCAAGCCAACTAGCCCAACATTGATTCCACAGGTGAATTACAGCAGGCAGTCTGCAGAGATGCCGCCGGTGCCATTAGTCTGAGTGACAAGTAGCTGTCAGCATGGCAGCCAGCATCATGACAGCTGCACCATCCACCTTCTGGCCAGTGCTACTGCCTCTCCTGTTGGCAACACCAGGCTTTGCAGGTAACAGTTCTGTCTACTGCCACCAGACATTAATTGTGCGTGGTAACTCCCAGCCCAGCATAGTGAGCTGAAATAGCTACATGCAAGGCTTCTTAGGCCTATAAAATGTATGGCATAACCCGTTGCATTTTATCTGAAGCTGTATATATGGCCTTACATGACTTTGTATGATGTGATGGAGTATGTGTATTCCGCTGTCCAGACGAGCCGTCAGAGACGCCGCCGCTGTCCAGTCTGCCGCCGCTCGACATGCGCATCGTGGACGAGCAGGCTATGCAGGTGGACGGCAAGACGATCGTCCGCGACCTGGGGTCCAACCTGAACCTGACATGCCGGCTCAACTGGACCGGGCCGCACCAGGCGCTGCACGCCGCACCGCAGATCGCCTGGTACATCCCTACCTCGCCACAGTAAGCATATTTAACCTGGCAGTGGCCAGTGGCCTCGCGATATGTGGAGTGTTGGTGGTTATGATGTTCCAAGAATGGGAGCAACGTTCTTACATTGGAAGCTTTGGCGCCATGGGAAGAAAAGCTCAACTCGTCATTGCCAAATGCCGCGTCCGACCTAGAAGCTTCCTGGCATCACCGTCCGGATCACCAGGATGTTTGTGTGAGCGAATGACTATTATTTCGTCGCAGTTGCTTGTCGAGTTATTATGCGCGTGTTAAAGTTAGCATGCCCTGTGTCGTACAAGCAAGGTGTCAGTGTGCAGGCGTCGTTTGACGCTTTCTTGTCATTCCTTGGAAATGGCCGATGTTCACGGACTGCATGACGTTTCTGGACATTATATTCCAGTTCCTTATGTTATTGACTCTTTTTCCATTTTCCATGATTTTCCGTCTCTATGGCTGACAATTTTATAACGATAACCATTTCATTCGTCTGACCTCCCGTCTGACCTGTGTGTCTGCCCACCTGTCTGACCTATCTGACCTCCCGTCTGACCTCCCGTCTGACCTCCCGTCTGACCTACTGTCTGACCTGTGTGTGTGTGTTTCTGCCCACCCATCTGACCTCCCGTCCGGCGCGCGCGTGTGTGGGTGTGGGTGTGGGTGTGGGTGTGGGTGTGGGTGTGGGTGTGGGTGTGGGTGTGGGTGTGGGTGTGGGTGTGGGTGTGGGTGTGGGTGTGGGTGTGGGTGTGGGTGTGGGTGTGGGTGTGGGTGTGGGTGTGGGTGTGGGTGTGGGTGTGGGTGTGGGTGTGGGTGTGGGTGTGGGTGTGGGTGTGGGTGTGGGTGTGTGTGTGTGTGTGTGTGTGTGTGTGTGTGTGTGTGTGTGTGTGTGTGTGTGTGTGTGTGTGTGTGTGTGTGTGTGTGTGTGTGTGTGTGTGTGTGTGTGTGTGTGTGTGTGTGTGTGTGTGTGTGTGTGTGTGTGTGTGTGTGTGTGTGTGTGTGTGTGTGTGTGTGTGTGTGTGTGTGTGTGTGTGTGTGTGTGTGTGTGTGTGTGTGTGTGTGTGTGTGTGTGTGTGTGTGTGTGTGTGTGTGTGTGTGTGTGTGTGTGTGTGTGTGTGTGTGTGTGTGTGTGTGTGTGTGTGTGTGTGTGTGTGTGTGTGTGTGTGTGTGTGTGTGTGTGTGTGTGTGTGTGTGTGTGTGTGTGTGTGTGTGTGTGTGTGTGTGTGTGTGTGTGTGTGTGTGTGTGTGTGTGTGTGTGTGTGTGTGTGTGTGTGTGTGTGTGTGTGTGTGTGTGTGTGTGTGTGTGTGTGTGTGTGTGTGTGTGTGTGTGTGTGTGTGTGTGTGTGTGTGTGTGTGTGTGTGTGTGTGTGTGTGTGTGTGTGTGTGTGTGTGTGTGTGTGTGTGTGTGTGTGTGTGTGTGTGTGTGTGTGTGTGTGTGTGTGTGTGTGTGTGTGTGTGTGTGTGTGTGTGTGTGTGTGTGTGTGTGTGTGTGTGTGTGTGTGTGTGTGTGTGTGTGTGTGTGTGTGTGTGTGTGTGTGTGTGTGTGTGTGTGTGTGTGTGTGTGTGTGTGTGTGTGTGTGTGTGTGTGTGTGTGTGTGTGTGTGTGTGTGTGTGTGTGTGTGTGTGTGTGTGTGTGTGTGTGTGTGTGTGTGTGTGTGTGTGTGTGTGTGTGTGTGTGTGTGTGTGTGTGTGTGTGTGTGTGTGTGTGTGTGTGTGTGTGTGTGTGTGTGTGTGTGTGTGTGTGTGTGTGTGTGTGTGTGTGTGTGTGTGTGTGTGTGTGTGTGTGTGTGTGTGTGTGTGTGTGTGTGTGTGTGTGTGTGTGTGTGTGTGTGTGTGTGTGTGTGTGTGTGTGTGTGTGTGTGTGTGTGTGTGTGTGTGTGTGTGTGTGTGTGTGTGTGTGTGTGTGTGTGTGTGTGTGTGTGTGTGTGTGTGTGTGTGTGTGTGTGTGTGTGTGTGTGTGTGTGTGTGTGTGTGTGTGTGTGTGTGTGTGTGTGTGTGTGTGTGTGTGTGTGTGTGTGTGTGTGTGTGTGTGTGTGTGTGTGTGTGTGTGTGTGTGTGTGTGTGTGTGTGTGTGTGTGTGTGTGTGTGTGTGTGTGTGTGTGTGTGTGTGTGTGTGTGTGTGTGTGTGTGTGTGTGTGTGTGTGTGTGTGTGTGTGTGTGTGTGTGTGTGTGTGTGTGTGTGTGTGTGTGTGTGTGTGTGTGTGTGTGTGTGTGTGTGTGTGTGTGTGTGTGTGTGTGTGTGTGTGTGTGTGTGTGTGTGTGTGTGTGTGTGTGTGTGTGTGTGTGTGTGTGTGTGTGTGTGTGTGTGTGTGTGTGTGTGTGTGTGTGTGTGTGTGTGTGTGTGTGTGTGTGTGTGTGTGTGTGTGTGTGTGTGTGTGTGTGTGTGTGTGTGTGTGTGTGTGTGTGTGTGTGTGTGTGTGTGTGTGTGTGTGTGTGTGTGTGTGTGTGTGTGTGTGTGTGTGTGTGTGTGTGTGTGTGTGTGTGTGTGTGTGTGTGTGTGTGTGTGTGTGTGTGTGTGTGTGTGTGTGTGTGTGTGTGTGTGTGTGTGTGTGTGTGTGTGTGTGTGTGTGTGTGTGTGTGTGTGTGTGTGTGTGTGTGTGTGTGTGTGTGTGTGTGTGTGTGTGTGTGTGTGTGTGTGTGTGTGTGTGTGTGTGTGTGTGTGTGTGTGTGTGTAGTGTGCAGCAGGCTCCTCTGCAGCAGGCTCCGGTAGCGGAGTACCGGAGCCTGCTGCAGAGGTTGAAGGAGTCCAGGAAACCAGTCATTGTGACTGGCATCCTCCCTCGCTGTGGAGCCAGTGAGGAGTGGTACTCGAGAGCTCTGTCTGTGAACAGCTCAGTTCAGAACTTATGTTCAGCTATGGGGCTTAGTTATGTAGACTTATGGGATCAGTTCTATGAGTGGCATAGGTACTATATGAAGGATGGGCTTCACTTATCGGATGAGGGGGCAAGGGCTTTGGGAGATGCCTACAGAAGTGTCATTCAGGGAAACTAGGTAGGAGGGGGGGGTTCAGGGACGCTAGTACTAGGGCATCAAGAAGTAAGCATTGGTAGAAGTTCATGTCAGAATAGGACAGTAGATCATAATTCCCTCAGAATTAGTAGAGTCAGCTCAAAGTATAAGATCACATGTGTGTTGCTGAATGCCCAAAGTATTAGGTCTAAATTTGATGAGTTTGAGTGTTATGTTGCCCTTGAAAAGCCTGATATCATTTGTGTAACCGAGACATGGGTTAGTGAGGGGTATAATAGGGATAGGCTACAGGATTTCGAGTTACAAGGGTATAACATGTTCTCATACTGCAGAGAATCACGGCAGGGAGGCGGAGTGTTTGTATATGTAAATAGCTTGTACTGCACTACTAGAGTTGATGATTCTAGTAAAGTAAAAGAAGTAGAATCAATCTGGCTTGACATTAAAATTGGTACAGGAAACAGAGGAAGGTTGAGGATAGGTGCATTTTACAGACCAGGGAATCTTCCAAGGAACTCCCAAGCTGAAACAGACCAAGATATTTGTGAGGAAATACGTAGGAACTTTCGGGCTCAGTGTCTTATTATGGGAGATTTTAACTTAAGAGGATACGAAAGTATAGCAGAGGAAACAAATGAGTGTAGGTTGTATAGGCAAATCTTTGAAGAGGAGCTTTTCATGCATCAGTTTGTAACAGAGCCAACCAGACATTGCTCCATTCTAGACCTTGTATTCTCAGACAACAGTGATCTAGTTAGTGACATAAGTATTTGTGCAGGTCTAGGAACCAGTGATCACAATATGGTTAAATTCAATATCTCATCAGAAATGAGGCCCAAAGATAACCTTATTATGGTTCCAAACTTCAGCCGGGCTGATTTTGATGGTATTAGAAATGACCTCGCACAGATAAAATGGAACGTTGAGTTGGCAGGTTTAGATGCATGTGAGGCCTGGAATGTTTTCAAAGCTAGATTAAGCCAAATTCAAAATCGGCATATACCCCTCAGGCACAAACGTAACAGAACCAAGGGCAATCCAGTTTGGCTTACCCCAGAAGTAAGGAGTGCTATACAAGCTAAAAGAAGTGCATTTGGCATTTTGAAGGGATCTTCACTAGATATAAATCAGAAGGCCTACCAGAATGCAAGAAATTCAGTTAAGAAAAAGGTCAGAGCAGCTAAAAGGACAAAGGAACTTGATTTAGCTAGACATTGTAATGCAGATAGTAAGAAGTTCTTCAGTTTTTATAAGTTAAGTACAGTTTCCAAAAATATAGGTCCATTTAAGGTAGATGATGTGTTAGTTAGCAAGGACAGTGAAATGGTTGAAGTGCTTAATGATCAGTTTCAATCTGTCTTTACTATCGAGGACCAGAGTAATATTGCAGCACTTCAGCCTGAGCTAGAGACAGAGGAGACTATAGGAGAGCTAGGTGGCATAAGTAGTGAACTTGTTCTAGAATATCTAAAGAAAGTAAGGCCTAACAAGGCAGAAGGACCTGATGAAATCCATGCTAGACTTTTAAGAGAATCTGAAAGGGAGTTGTCGGTTCCATTAGCCATAATATTTTCTAAATCACTTGCAGATAGTAAAATTCCACTTGATTGGAAAAGAGCAAATGTTGTTCCTATTCATAAAAAGGGAGATAGAAGTAAAGAGGAAAACTATAGACCAGTTAGTCTGACCTCATTAGTCTGCAAGGTGCTTGAATCAATCATCAAAGATAAGATTGTTGAATTCTTGGAGCAAAATGAACTCATCAAAGATACACAGCATGGCTTTAGGAAGGGCCGTTCTTGTTTAACTAATCTTCTGGAGTTTTTGGATGTTGCAACAGATAGCGTTGATCAGGGTAAACAGCTAGATGTAGCTTTTCTTGATTTCAGTAAAGCATTTGACAAAGTCCCCCATACAAGACTGGGGTTGCAACTTAAAATTCATGGGATCAGGGGCAAGATTCTGGATTGGATAGAAACGTGGCTTTCAGGACGCCAGCAAAGGGTTATATTGAATGGGTGCCAATCACAATGGAAGGAGGTTCTCAGTGGGGTTCCACAGGGCTCAGTCCTGGGCCCATTGCTTTTTATAATATTTGTGAATGCAATTGAGAACAGTATAGACAGCAAAGTCTTGAAATTTGCAGACGATCTAAAAGTTGTCAGGATTATTAGAGGAAAACATGATCAGGATGTTTTTCAATCAGATCTGGACAAGCTAGTTGAGTGGTCTGAAGCATGGCAGATGAAATTCAATTTGAGTAAATGTAAGATTATGCACGCTGGACGGGTTAGCAGTAAACATAGGTAT